>JAGDQP010027072.1:0-25329 GCA_022664845.1 Lepisma saccharinum
CTTGATCTTTTACATGACTGACTTTCTTAGGGAAAGAAAAACCATCAACATCCATACCTGAAGGATTAGTTTCTGATTGAGAACTTAATAGATCGTCAGAAGAAATTGCAGGAAATTCCTTGTTTGAATTGATGTCAGGTAAAGAACTGGAAAGAAGTGGCTTAGGGCCAAAGCTATCGTGGAAAAAGTTGATGTCTGCTTTGGCACGAGACCGTTTCTTAGGAGGCATTTTAGATGATTTATGTGTATCATTAGTGGAGGAAGTAGCTTTTCGAGCTGTTTTTATTGCATCATTTACTTGCACGGAATCATTTGCTGCTTTCTTCGGTTCTTCATACGGCGGATATCTATTCGTAAAATACACCATTGCTGGAGCTAAGAAACACAGGCTCCTATCGCTTCGGATCCTATTACTCAACTGGAAAAAAGTCAAAAAAAAAACAAACAATTTTTTACGTGTCACTACCAAGTTCACTTGACACCGAATGCTTCTTGATAAACGCTTTCGCTTCGACCGCACGAACAACGTCGGAGCGGGCTAATTCACCATTGGGTCTCCGAAAGCTTCGGTAGTGTTCCATGATTACTGATTGGCTCGACACACACGAGGTGATAAAACATTACATCATGCTGAACTAACTAAGAGTGCTTTGTTTTGAGTGCATTTGTCCTAACACTTGGTGCAAACTAATTTCATAGTGGTTTGACCCATAAGAACAATAATGAAAAATGCTACATTCACCACACACAACCCAATGCGGTTACTTTATAGTTTTTACTGCCATAACGATGTTATTGCAATTACACATAACAAACAATGACAGTAAGAAATACATTTTAGTTCCCAGAATTACCTTAGCTGACATTTACTCGGAACATACGCATCACCGTTCTTTAGCTCATCGAGAAATGAAACCGAGAGTGCGTCCACAACATATGCAAGTTAAATGTGAAACTTACACTGAAATGGTAATGGTAGCTGTTGACCAAGGTGTACGTCTGCAATAGGAAAAAAAACCTGGAGGAACAGAAGAAGATGAACGAGTATTTCTATTACCTTCACGAACACAATGACATGTGTCACTCTGGAGTAAACCTATCGAAGGGTATAACCATACTCTGCTATAATCGTGATGCCTGTTCATCTAAGCTAGAATTTAGAGCCCGACTATACTACCTAGTCATGGAACGAACTATGAATCTGTGTGAACTTCATAAGCAGTAACCTCGTCTTGTTGGAGTTGAGCGGCTATACGTTCACGTGTAGGCTGCTTGGGGATCTGATGATGTCACCCATTCGTAAACTTCGTCCAAAGAGCTGAAGGGTTATGTGCTTAAGAATACGTGTCATTCTCAGTGTTAGCGTGCCTCTAAATGATTTGCTTTAGAGTCAATCATTTAGATAATAGAGTCAACTTCTTTCTGATCTGTTAAATTAAAGTTTTAGAATTTATTAAATGATATACTCGGAATTCAGTATTTCCTATAATAATGAAACTAAGAAAGATACCGGATTTAGCGTATCGACTTGTAAATGATTGTTAAAATAATCATTCTTCCTTAGGTATATTTGAGGCAAGATAAAAATGTTTATATTCTATGCATTATTACTACTCAAACGTTACTGAATGTGAAAACTAGCTGCCCTATTGGCTTACGTAAATCGTAGTTGAGAAGTACTGGCAATATCGAGGAATAACAAACATATAGAATTAAAAGGTGATCTAATACCACTTACTTCAGATTCCAGAACTCAGAATTCGTCTAAGAAGCTAGGCTGCTTTTGGCTCCTAATGGTGTGCCTCTAAAACCGATCCGTCAACGACTGATTTACTCTTGCCACCAACTTCCAATCCAAACTTTCCTCGCGTAAACCTTTTCTTTTCTTGGTTTCGTTTTCCTTCTACGAAATCCTTGATTATCCCTTTCTTGTTCCGCGTTCGATGGGTCTCAATAATTGTGTACGTGTTCTTTATTTCTGTCGTTACTTGTTTTCCGTTTATCGCATAAAACCTGCACGCTTCTGACTTCTTGTTTGTCTACACTTTATTGAGTTTTTACATTCCTTTATTCGTTGTTAGTTTTTTATAGTACCGGTACATAATTATAAAATATTTCTGTCTCAGTACGACTTCAACCAAACTTTTTCTATTTCCTAGTTATTGAATCGTGGGAGTTACAACACTGTTACGAGACATAAACTCAGATAGATGGCGGACGCGTGAGGTATGATACTTTATTCCCTCTGTAGATATGACCCTCAACGTCGAGGACTACAAGAACGTCACTGTTGACCACATCAATGCATAGCAACTATTTATTCACGAAAATGAAAACAAATACCTACGAGACATAAATCAAATTCACAGACAAGAATCAAACTCTTCTATCAACAAATTGAAGAGTATTTAACGACAATTAAACGAAAACATTTTTTGGCCATAAACCTAACGTTTAGAGCTATTCTATTAAAAATAAATGAAGAAAGTTATTCAAATTATGATGGTGTTGCTTTAACACGATTAAGGTTCCTATTATAAAGCTAGGATGGTGCTGAAATCGTCTGAGGTAAATTTCACGGAACTCTCGCTAATGATATGGCCACAACAATGACCCGATCTAACTTGTAGCTTCTTCTACTTACCTACATATTCAGATTCATGGATCGTTTTAATGAAGTTTTCTAACCTCGTAAAGTTGGACAGTATTGTTTCATTATACATGGTGATCTGAACAACAGTAACCTTTGTTTTGAAACTTTATCAAACATGATTCGGTGATGAACAAATACACGATTCTTTTAAATGTACGATTCGTCACCTAAATGTTTTGGGCTTAATAAACTGTTTGAAATACTAAAGATTTTCATAAAGACCTGACAA
Organism: Lepisma saccharinum; assembly: GCA_022664845.1. Classification (NCBI taxonomy): domain Eukaryota; kingdom Metazoa; phylum Arthropoda; class Insecta; order Zygentoma; family Lepismatidae; genus Lepisma; species Lepisma saccharinum. Next base: position 2,883 of record JAGDQP010027072.1, read on the forward strand.
TTTCAATGAACACTATAACCGCACTAAGTGTAGAAGTTACGTAGAGCACGAAAATATTTACGTACCATTTGACAAGCATTGTTTTACCAATTGCTGACATTAAGTACACTAATGTTATTTAAGAGTTTTCCAGTGCCTTTGTACGTGAGCTCGGAAGTTAGTAATTCGCACACACAATACTTACTTTTTCCTCCTTTCTCCCTGAAAAAGAGAAATATGAAAAGAAAAAATCCATTTATTTATATGAGCACAAATACGTACGTACATTTACTCAACATGCGTGCGCAACAGCACGCACTTATAAAAGCGAGACTAAATTTCCATCCGCTGCCGCCTTGTCACATCAATAACAATTTCCACTTCATAAAACAGAACAAGCCAGGCAAAGGTTTTTTCTTCTCTCTCTCTCTCCCCCTGTTCCCTTTCCATTCTCTAGCCTCAGCGGACTATGGACTTGATAAACGGTCTGAAGCTGGCCCGAGCCAGTCAGCCACGGGATGGGATGACCTAGCTGGGACTGCATGGAAAGAATTTCACATCTCGCTTCCTTCTGCTGCGCCGCTTCAACCTCATCTCTCCGTCTTTTGTTGCTGCACGCGTCTTCTTTTCTCGCGCAAGAAAAAGAGATTTTTTTCTTCTCTCTCAGCTACAAAATGAAGAATAAAACAGAAAATCGAGTAAAAAAAAGTGAGAACAAAATAGCACGTAAATGAAAGTAAGAAACTAAATGAAGGGGTTGAAAATAAGATTTGGAAGAGAGAGAGTTACCGTCAGCGTTAGAAGAACGGAAAAGCTATTTTCTTCCAAGATGGTGGATGAGCTCATTGCGTGAGAATGTATATCAAGCGGAAACTCCCTGTTGACCTATCTTGAACAGTAAATCATCCCCTTTATTTCGCCTAGTGACCTAATATCTGGACAACATGAGGTGCAGCGCCACGCTGGTTCGATAATTTCTTTTAGAACAACAGGCAGTACAGACTCTTTACTTGAAATATGTAGCAGAAATTATGAACCTTTAAAATAAGATATATCTCTTTATTATCATTCATGCCAAATAACAGGACAGTTTATAAATAAATTGATATAAAACATATTTCTTCCGACACTGTAAACATAAAATACGATGGCTTAAAATAAGTTCTCGTGCAATCTAGTAAGTACGTATTGAATTGGTCTTTGTTGGTTCATTGGTCCGATGTACTACGTGTTCAATCATAAGGTTTGGGATTTGAATCCCGACTTCCATATACTGTTAAAATTTTGGAGCAAATTTCTTAGAAAAAGGCAGGTGAACAAGGCAACTGCGATGTGAAAATTTAAAGTAGATGATAATAATAACTTTCCTGATTTAAAAATACATTTATACAAATAATTTCTAAAAAAAATACTTGATAATGTATGTCTCTGATCTTTCTTTGTTATTTTATGAACACATCGAAGAACAATTTTGACTGAATACACTTTAAAAATCTAAACATAATTTAATTTAAATAATAGTCTTAAGAATAATATTAATATGAATTTGAATTGTAGTCGCAATGAATCTAAAATTTTCTTAATATTCTTAGTTTGAAATGTAAGTTTTCTGATTTTTATTAATGTTAACTGCAGTTAGTGACTTTTTCCAGGAAAGTGACCAAGAATTTTTTCTTAACTTTACAAGAAAATTGCTAAGAACCTTTAATAGTTATAACATGTTTTTGTACATAATCTGAAAATGTTGAGTAATGCATAATACAAATAAATAAATAATCCTATTATAAGTTAAGCATTACGCTCCAACATAGGAAACGAAGGAACAACATATATTCAACGTCGTCTAATAGTTTGGTTAAATGCGGTAGTAATAATCCCCATTAAATAATTGACGCATTAGTTTTATTATGCACATGTAATAGATACAGAATGCATATTAGAATTCGGATTAAGTACAGAACGTAGCATTCGAATAGAATTAAGAAACTTATAATGTGGACATGGAAAGGAAATGTATAGTGCCTAAAGTAAAGGAAACCGTAATATACAGTTTAAAACACAAATCATGTAGGAAATTCGTAGTCACCGAGATAAAACGACTCATGACAAGACGGATGGTTACTGATACATCCGATGATGACGTATAACGAAACTTATGAAATAAAAGCTCATTAAGTGGGACAAATATACTCATGACTAAATATGTAATACTAGTATAAAGGAACTATCGAGCAAACTCCGAGTTATTGCAAAAAATAGTGCTAAATGTGTAAAAGTTGTGTGAGTAGAGTAACAGACTTACGCCAATTATTTAAGATTAGAAGTATGGATAGCATTTTAAAGAAATGAACGCTTTTATAATTCTTGAGGACAATATGATAAGTTTAAGTTTTATTTACATCTTTGCGAAATGTATTTCGTGATTTACGGCATATTAAATTCAGTTTACTCGCATTTGAAAGTATTTAAATGATGAGAATATTTCCATGGTCCACATAAGATCATATAATCTTGATCAAATGTGAATCAGTATTTGTTATGATTTTTACGATTTGAGATTTCCACTCTGCTACACATTAAAGGCCACTATCATTGAAAAGTTCTGATGAGTTTCTTTATGGTACTACTTCGGTTTAGTTCTACATTGATATCTATGTTATGGGATGTCTTACTTAGCAGTGCTCTTCAGGGTGGGAATATGGTGATACATAGAGGAAAATTCTGGTGACAGTGGAACTTATATAAAATAAAATCTTGCCCAAAGCGTATATTAGGCCCGACTGACCTGTTATATTTTTGGTTCGTATATTATTCAAAACGGAAACTGTCTAATGCAGTAACGGAACACTCACATAAAAAGATCCTTAATAGCTTTTAAAACCTACAAAAAACGGGCTTTCACTTCCATATAAGTTTTAGGAAAAAAAATATTTCATTAGTTTTACCAGTTGAGTTATTTGTATTTCTTATCTGTTCTCGTCAGCACGTAGTAAACTATGAATAAAAGGTTTTTGTGTTGCTCCCCTGACAGGTCAATTCTCTGCATTTGCTATCTTCCTTATCTTCAGAATATCTCGGTCCTTTGTCCTTTTATGACGTATTCCTCCTAACCTGGTTTCTTAGTTAATCAAGCGGAAGACTTTTGAGCCCTTAGCACTGGGAAAGTAATGGAGAAAAGGGGTTTTCGTTTGATAACATTTGTGTTCTTCTAAATATATACATGGTAACCAGAGTGCAAAGAGTCGATTGGGTTTGTATTGTACTAAAAAACCTCCAATCTTTTGCAAAACTGTATTCTACAAAAGAAATCTTGCAGAAGAATTTACTATTAAAAGTCGAGAAACTTAAACTGATATGTATCAATTGTATAATATAGAGAAAGGAGGAGCTTCCAAAAGAACGGTTTATAAAAAAGGCAATAAATCTGACTGTAACAAATACTGGGGAATCTAGTTAATCTCAACATGTTACAAATACGCCTGAGCGTATACGTAGATGACATGATTGGAGATCGCCAATGTGGATTTAGAAGAAATAATCTACGTTGGAGCAGATTTTCACCTTGAGACAAATATTAGAGAGTAAATGGGAATACAATGGGATTGTTCAAGTCACCCAATGTGATTTGAACACTGTGCAAATCGCTCGATGTTGTAGCATGAAACTAAGATAGTTAAGGCCCCTTGGATTAGGGGAAAACGAAGATTTGGTCTATATTTCATCGTGATAGGGAAGTCAGAGTGAAGAATTGGGAGGACAGTATTTTAAGAGATCTTCGAGAGCTAGGTGGTCGTGATGAAAACTGACTTGATATTGTCCAGGATAGAATCTAATATCAAACGTTTGTTACTGCGGCGACGAATTAGCTTGCGAGTTCCATAAGCCATAGTGTGAGTGAATGAATGAGGAAACCGTTGTTCCAACACGAACGAAACTGAAAATGGGATTACTCGCTTTCAGTGATATGTTAAAGACACTAAAAATGTTTAAAAAAGAATAGTTGTACTGTGTTAAACCAACAGAATAATTATTCTTTGCTAGAACAACAATGACGTAACTGAGAACGTGTTCTCTCGTTTCCTCACCTTTTCGTCCTGTCTTCCATCTTCTCTTAAATCTGTTGACACGTGCTCTACTTTGTATTAACATGTTATTTAATACAAATCCATTTTTTTCAAGTATCTGAATATTGCTCATTCTGATTCCAAAGCAAACACGTAAAAATATTTGTCTTGAATTTACACTCAGTAGACTCACAAAAGATACAAGCTGTTTGGTGAATCAGCGCAACGATTCATAGTCACTGACCACATTCTGGACAATCTTAAGTTTCTCAGATGTCAACCAATATTTGATTTCTAATCCATATTTTCTACAAAACATTTCTTCGAAACAAAATTATGACAAACATAATCGTACCCTGTAGTAATGTCTAATGGTTGGAAATTGGCCTATTTCCTTTTTTAAAATTGTGTTAGTACATTTTCTATTTGTGTTGGTTAAAAACTGTTGGATTACCATTGATCGTAAAAGTGAGCACAATCATGAATCAAAAGATGGTAACAGGTAACAGTTCGATTGATAGCTTAGATTAAAAAAACTGGTTTGTGTCGCGTTCACCAATCGCGATTTTCGTTAACTGGAATAAACATACAACAAAATTATAAAGTTTCACCTCAATTACAGTTTGAAAACCAAAAATCAAAAAAGAAAGAATGATTCTGTTCAACAAGGGTTCTCTTTCGGATATTGAATGAAAGGTATCAGCATTTCTTCTTTCCTTTTAGCTGAACTACACTCCTCTGAAACTAACCTGGCAACCCTGCCTAAGTCATAAAAAGAGTTTGAGTTAATCCATCTGCGGTCCTTTTGTTTACTGTGCGTAAACCTGATACATATAAATAATGGATTTGCCCACATATTTTGGCTTAAACCACTCAACATCAACAGAGGGAAGTTTCATAGCTTCAAGGAATTTAGATCATAGAAGGTGGCTTTTACGTGAGTGATGGAACATCATGATAATGAATGGTCAAGATTATTCGTTGTTTTCATTTTATAATCCCCCCTTTCTCTCTGGAAATAGACAAGAATGAAGCAGAGAGAGAGAGAGAGAGAGAGAGAGAGAAGAAAAAAGTGAGCAAAAGTGGTTTTGAACCGATTCAAGACTCATCAAAACTTATTCACACTCGAGTTCAAAAGGTTTTCTGACAATGGAGACCGAATTAATTACTTATAGGTGACCTCTCTGCCCTTTCTCTCTCTCTCTCTCTCTTGATTTTCTCCCTTTCACCATTTCGAATCGAGAGACAGTTGCTCTGTGATGAAATTATCTAATCTAATAATGGAAAAGCCAGTGATATCGATAGGTCAAACCAAGCCCTTGGGGTGATACTGAAGGATCAGATGAAATGCGTATATATTTTCTTCTACAGCGCAGAGTCATTAAAGTTAATAACCACAACAATCCCTACAACGACTACAGTATTGTTGATATACTGTGAGAATGAGAGAAATAGAGAGAATGTGCTGAAAAGAAATCCGGTGGATGTCATTGCTTGGTCATAACAATATATGTTAATTATTTAATTTCGGCTAACAATGAGAAAAATCGCAGAAACACAAAAAAGTATCTTCTTGCTTTTGAGGTAGAACCTTGTCAGTTCAATGCCTCTGCGAAAACATATTAATCTCCTTACTTGTTAGGAACTTTTTCTAAACAATAATACGCCATTTAATTTTTTATTTAAATTTATGGCTCTCTTTTTTTCTTTTTTCTTTTTTACAAAATTTTATTGGCTTTTATAGACTTGTAGGTTTAGGTTTGTAGAAAAGTTTTCCCATAGTAGACTTTTTGATTGTGGTTTAATTTATGGTAATTATGAACAAACGTGTTATGGTAAGTTTACATATAATTAAACTTTATGAACGATTTTAAAGTCCAATACAGTAGTGGGCATTTTCTTCAATTCAATATCCCATATTTTATAGTTTTATTTTCATTTAAAGTTTACGTTTATTGGTTTCAGGGCTTTTGCAATCTTACTAAAATTATGTATTTATCGAATTATTTTTTATTCCAATTTTACTTTTATGGACTTCATCATAAAGTATTAACCCCATACGTCATTAACGTAACCAGTCTGCTGGTGAGATATTTATTGAGAACCTTGGTCCTTAATTTCTGTTGGGGACTGTTTTTCTGTTTCCCAGGTTGAAACCACCACCTTAAAAAGGAAATGATTACAGAAGCTGAATCGCATTCCGAAAGAACTGATCCAGGACTGCTTTAGAAAGTGACGCTGACTTTGGGTAAGTGTATAGTTGGAGAAGGGACTTAGAAAATGGCGGCAGAGATTAGTTGTTAAGTCATGCCTATGAGTTTTAAAGAACGCAATCCGGGAATTAAATGAACAGCCTTTGTATGTAATTGAACAATGTCTAGACAAAGAATGCTAAGCATATTATACTTCTAATTGAATACTGTACAAATGTAGACAATAATATTGTTTAATTCTGTGAGTTATAGGCAAAATTACTTAATGTGGTCGTTATAGATAGGTTTCCCATTATTGTTAATATGGGTACAAGTGTAAAAAATGCCTGGACTTTGTGATATTGCCTCAAATTTTCTGTAGAACTGCCAACTATTTTTAAAATGTTTAGATGTCTTGGTATGGTTATAATATTTTCCCAAGAATGCTTTAATTCGTCACTACCATAACATAACATTTACGAGTATATTAGCGGGCGGTGGAAGTGGCGGGATTAGTAGCTGACGCACTGCCATTGATATGATACTGTATTCGTTTCTCATATTCCTTATAATCATTCATACACTTTTCAAACCTTTCAAGAAGATACCTGTTCGACTTCCGACATTTGTTGTAGTTTCCTATTTTTGCCATTCAAATGTGTCGTTCGCTTTGCGTTTATTTTAAATTTCTTCTTCGATGTTAGAAGATTAATAAATATAAATTAGTGTGTGTGTGTGTGTGTTTGTGCGAGAGAGAGGTAAGAAAGGAAAAGAACAATCTGCAAAAATATTAAGACAGTTTCGCTATATAAATATCTAGAGCAATCACATTATCCACGTGCGACTAGTGGCATCTAGTAGCGTTGTTAGGTACCATGTGCTCTGTAATTTGTAGCATTACCAAATCATTGCTTCTTAGCCGAACTCACCCACCACATAGACTTGTTTAGTTAAATTAATCACACTACTGCCGGTTCATGTATTCCTATCGCGAGACGGTCGTAAAAATATAGACTAATATAGATATTTAACACATTTTTATTTAAATTATCTCAGTTTTGCTATCAATAAACTGATATCTTTAGAACGAAGTGGATACCTACCTTATGCTTAGTGGCACGTCTAGTATTACAATCTGTTTTGAAAATAGATGTTTTACACAGAAAACGTTATTATTGTGCTTTTATTCAAACTATATCGTCTAAAGAAGCTGCAAATTAATGTTTAACATTACTAAATGATAAATGTATTATGAAAAATACAAGTTTTGTGGATTTTCGTAGCTACAAGCAAGTGCTGGGAGAAATAGTTAGGCAATGTTTACTTTTTTTATATAAAACAGCTAGTATGACGTTGGCATTGCAGTTAAGCAAAATTAAGCTTGGATGTATAATATTGTATCCTACATAATTGCATTGGTGTTTTATTATCCGATACGATTATATGTAGTAAATTGGTAGAAAACTACACAATGTGAAAAACTATGAAAAGAGATGAATTTTTAAACTATGAAAAGAAATGAATTTTTAAAATGTAAAAAGAAATTGATTTAATAAAATTTGAAAACAACTGCATTTTTAAAATATGGAAAACAAATCTTTTCTTTACAAGGAGAAGAATAGAATGAGAAGAATAGAATGAGAGTAGGAAATAGTGATGGAAGATGAAAGAGTGATGGTGGGAAAGAATGACTGATAGAATGCACATAAGAAAAAACGTCAAGTATGCTATTCAAGACAAATGTTGCGAAAAGGGATGAGAACGACCTAACGGACCATTGAGCAAATTGCTCATGAGAGGAAGATTGACACAAACAACCGTCGTTCTCGGTCGACCAGTTTGAATCAACCTTTCTTATAACCAGTCAACCAAAGCTAGTCAGAGGAAGGAGAAAAGAACTCGTCCACCAGTAATGGAACATCATCTATTCCTTCTTCAGCAATCACTTTGTTTGCTGAATAAGAAGAAAACGAATCCCTAAAAGAATCTCTATTCTCTATAATTAATCTTTAGCGTAACCTATAGAATAAGATTAGTCCCACTCTTCCCGCTTCTCTTTTCTTTCTAATATTTTTAGTGTTTTAAATAATCTTTGCAAGTAACGAAATTGAAAAGAAAATTTAATGAATATTCGTCCCAGACAGAACGGAGGAGGGAGATTATGGAGAGCGTAATAAAAATGGATGAAGCAAAAATAATTTTCCTTGAAAGAAAATTAAATTATCTCACACATCAATCAAACTGGTAGAAGGCTTATAATTCAGTTAAAAACCAACTGTTGCTTGCTGAGTCAGCCTTTTTCCTTTTCTTTTGTATTATAGAAAGTGATAACTGTCAAGTATAAGATCAAGAAAAGATATATCTTATTGTACAGCTTGTGAATACGGAATAAAGTCTCTGCGATTCAACTCAATTATAAATCATTCTATAACTGTTATAAAAAACTTGACATAAGAAGAGTTTAAGATCTTTAGAAAATGTTCTTACGTGCAGTGAGAAGATCACAATTAAGAGAACTTCAACTGTCCTAACAAAGAAAATGTATAGTCATTGTGATAGAAGCGAAAAAGTATTCATCTTCAGTGTGAAAGAGATTATGCGACAACTACTTCCGAAAAGAATAAACTTTAAAGCGTTCAGAACCTGTTAGAACTGAGCAAAATCCCTGGAATATTTTCTGCAATGAACGAATCTAGTTTATCTATTCAAAGACGATTTGATGGTAGTTTCTTGATGTGATGTGGGAGTAATTTGTACCATAAAGTTGACCATTATGGCTACAGATACAAAAGGAACTCAATATCATTTCAGTTTTAAGGTTTGAAATATCTCTTGTTTAATTAAATTCGTAAAGGTCCTAGGATCGATCTCAATGGGTGCGCGTTCTGACTGTGTTTTTTTCAGGATATGCCGTAAGCCATACTAGCCTGAAGGCCACATTATCTCCCGTCCCTATACCATCTTGAGCCAAATATGACTAAATGGCGCAATTAAAATGCAATTCTTAACAATGCAATCACCTATAGGCATAGAATACCTATTTCACATTGTTTTTTGTTAAGTTTTCGATATAGTAATAGCCTTTAGGTGTCTGAAATTCAGGCTGCTATTTCAAATTGTTGTTAACAATAGGAATTTTAATTGTTTATACGTATCATAGAAAGAGCTATGGTAAATTTTGAGTAGAGACTTGAAGTGCAAGTAACTCTGCAAAAGAAATCTAATTTAGCATGATTGGGGGAATCCAAAGTCTTGAGTACTCACGGAAATTTCATTTAACAAACGAGAAACAAACCTAATAGAATTTATTTACAACGACAACGATATATTCCATGAATATAAATAAAATGCTGTAGTTGAATTATATTTAGAATACACAATAGTGTGTCAATTGCGTTTTAACTGTGAGCAAACTCATTGGAAAGAAGAACAGTAAATTCTGGCATATCCTACCTATCTTTTAGATAACTCGTTTCTTTGAGAGAATTAGAAACAGCAATTATCCAAGGACTCGATTCCTTATGAGTATAACATCCTCAAAACATTACAGACCTGCATCCAGTATGTTATAAACAGTCTTCACGAAAGGGACAAATTTACAATAAAATATTCTCGTCGCATCATTTGGATTCAGGCTTAACGGAGAATCATCGGACAAGATTATACATTTCAAGTCATCGAGAGTTCAGTGAATGTAACGCAAAATCCATTGTAACCTCGTAGCTTTGTGAACAAATGCTAACCAAGGACCATTTATCAGATACTCTTGCTACAGATATCTAAATTTCTTTCGTGTAGTACCCGTGCGTTTGCTGCGCACCTACATTGAGTATCTGGAACAATTCTTACCTGGTTTGAGAGTGTTTACTGTTATTCAGTGCAACAAACGGCGCTGACCCCTTATGAATCATGCCTTTTGATAGCTGCCACGACGATAATTAGAGGCTGACTGCGATATGCACCACTACCGGAACAGTTCAACATATGTTGAAAAATATAGGAATTAAAAATGGAAAGTTTTTCAGTTTTTAACATGGTCACGAAATCACGAAACCAGTTAATTCTTTAAAATTTCCAAAACTTTCATTCCTGGACTGTTCAGAACTTCTAAAACCCGTCTTTTGTAATATTTTTCTTGTCCAGGGGTGAAAAATTAGAGAAAGGTAAATGCAAGTCGGTATCAAACATGTGAAACAAGAGAATTCTAAAAAAATCTATTCAGAGTAGCCGGTACCAGGATTCGAGCCTACAGAAGGCAACCATAGCTACTAGACCATGCAGGATGCAGGCTTGGTGGTAAATTCACTCAAATAATACGTTATAATACACTCACTATGAGATATCAAAGCAGTAAAGATTAAAGAAATCCTGATAAGGTCTTTAATCTTAAACACTGCATCGCATATTGTATGACTCACTTTGTATAAGTCTGATTGGTAACATATTGTTGCCGAATAGTGACTTTATCTTCAGGGACATATTGTTTCTGTAGTTTAGGGCATCATAGTCCCTAAATAACAAAGTAAGTTTCTACGTTTAGTTATTAATTTAGTGAAATTTTAAACTTCCAATTTTTTTATTCACCTTTATTTTCTTGTAAACTTGACTAGCAAGCAACCCATGAAGCAGTAAAGCCTTGTGGGTTGCGGTATAACAAGGGGTTTCTAAAAATAATTTTCAAAAGTGGGTTAGGACTGTTTTTTATTTCAATCTTTTTAACTTCACAGTCAAGCCCAGTGTCTTCAAAGCTTCCACATACGAAAATTTGCAGAAAATTAAAGTCGTATTAACCTTACAGTCTTCGTTACTCTACGTCATACCTGCATCCTACATTATACAAGGTGTTGCAATGAGATTCTTGGCATGAAAGTAAGAAATAAAATATATAGACCCCCCCCCCCCCCGAGGGTGCACAAATGACTAGTTTCGGGGCTATATGTCGCTGGAAGCGTTGGAAACAAACTTCATATTTTCAATACGGTATAATAGACTCAAGGACATCAAACCTGTTATATCCAAAAATGAATATTCCAAAATTGTGCAATGTGTACGCAAAGAATTCGCAAAAAGAAATAGGGGATTCTCTGAAGTAAAGTTGGATCAAAATAAATATGAATTGGACTACTTTCCAGCAAGTAACAATGATTCGTTTGTGGGAAGTCGATATCTCAAACATATGTCCTTAGTGAAATTATTTTCTAAAAAATGAGGCGTGCTTGTATAAAACATGAGTCAATTACATCCATCTGAAAGAACGTTTGCTGCATTTGAAGCGGTATTTGTTAAAGCGACGTCAGTCATGAAAACTAATATTGTGGGAAACTAAAAATGACTGCCTAAAATTCAAACCACATGATAAACGGCGCTTGTATATGATGCTATATTGTCAGAATGCTGATATGAGGAAAGGACGAAGTCAACTCCATATACAGTAGTTGTGCTTCTGTGTAACTGTGAACGTGCGTGACTGAAGTGATTTAACAAATACGGCGTGAAAACTAGAAAAGTACAAGTTCATTGTAGAATTTAATGGCTCTATTTTCGCTAAAGTACAGAACTAAGGAAATAAGAGTTGCTGTATAAGTAATCTCATAAGTATTGGGTGAGTTCAATACTTGTACCCGTTTATTACATGTCACAGGTTAGGGGAGTACTTACTTCACAGATGGCGCTGACAATACATGAATCAGTAGCCACGCAATTACCTGAACTTTAGAACAGCCACAGACACAAGAAACGAGTGTGGAGGAGCAGACAGGGACAGCATATCATATCGGTGAAATGGAGAGCGATTGGGAGCACAGCAGACACTATTTACGTTTTTAATTAGATAAAGGCAACAATGCACCAGCAACACGGCAAGTATATGGTAACAATGCAGTTGACAATAATAGATGTTGGTGGATTCGAAATTTCAGGGACGGGGAATGATGTCAAAATCAACCACGGTCTGGATGTGCATCAGTGTTTTCCGTGTAGTTTCGACCAAGCGATATGAAACAGCCCGAATCCAACCGCAGAGGAATTAGCGGACACATTCCAGGTACGCAGATCAACAGTTGAAGCACGGCTAAAATAGCTGGGTTGCACCTCAATGTTCAGTCCTAGAGTTCAACATCCGCTGAGTGCAACTCACGTCGCGGTCCTATTTCCTTGCTTTTCCCTTTGTAAAAATGACCAATTCGTGAAAAACGTCAGTGGCATGTACATGTTTGTGGTCCGTTTTCTTTTCACGCACATTTTTCGTCAGTGATATCATCCATCTTCACTCAGACACCACCACCTTTTCACCTGGCTGATACTATTATGCACAAAGTTGATGTTTACTTACTGGCATCTTATAACAAACTACTGAGTTTACCACAATAAATCCAAGACAGAGATCAATATTACTATTTGTTGAAATTTGCAGCTGTTTGCAGCTAATTTATTTTGTTATAGTAATGTCAGTCTGTCACTGACGGCGTTTTAACACAACGAAAATTTGAGATCTTACTATACCATTATGTATACAGCAACTGCCGTCCTTTTAACACTACATGCTATCCCAATCCCTGTAAATTCTGAATTGTGCTAAAATACAAAAAAAAATCGTGATTAACGTCGTTTTAACAAATAATAATTAATTTGTTCCTAAAGGGGGATACTTTGTATATGTGTAGTACTAGTACTCAGTATTAACAAAAAGAAAACACATCAGTATCAGCACTCATACATGCTGTGCTATTGGCGCCATTTTACAAGATGGCGGCCGATTTGTACTTTTCTGATCGTATTTCGGTAGCAGTTGGAAATATGGAAAAAAAATGTATGAAACAAAAGTTAAAGATGATAAAAAATACATATTTCTGGTTCTTATAACTTTTGTCCTATCTCTTAAGGTTTTCGAGAAAAACGTAAATTAAAAAATCACCTTTTTATAGTTTTTGGAAGTTGACCATGTAATTTACTTTTAACACGTAGATTAAGCTCCAATTTATGATTTTAATTTACGTTTTTCTCGAAAACCGTAAGAGATAGGACAAAAGTTATAAGGATCTAAAAGATGTATTTTTTAACTTTTGTTTCAAACATTTTTTTTATATATTTTCAACGGTTACCGGGACACGATCAAAAAAGTGAAAACTGGTTGCCATTTTCCAAGATGGCGGCCGTAGCACAACATGTACGAGTGTTGATTTTTGATATGTTGTTGCTCAGTACTAGTGCTACACGTATGCGAAGTATCTCCTTTTAGGAAATTATTTCCAGGTTTAGAGTTTTTTGAAATAATATGACTGGACTATGAGTAAAAGAGACTGTAATTACACCGTTAGATTGCAATTATTACGTTTATCGTCTGTACTCATTCGGAAATTCGATTTTCGTACTTATATTACCCCATATTTACTCCAAAGAATATCTGGGAATCTAATACTTTCTTTGAACTATCCTTTGCTCAGCCATTGTACAATTTTGGAATATGCATTTTTAGATAGACCAGATTTGATGTCTTTGAAGATTGCAAGCCTCCTCAGTTATTCTGTTAATGCTATTGCAAATCTCAACTTCTCTTCTTCGTTCCACGCTTCAGCAGTATATAGCGCCGAAGCAATTCGTCTTTGCTCCCTCCTTAGTCTTTGCTGCTTTTTTTTCTTCTTATTTTTATGTCAGGAATTTAGTAAGATGTTTTTGTTGGTGTTATTTTGCAACACCATGTAATTAAGACTAGCATGCGTTTTATGTGTAATTAAGAATAATTTGAAAAAACAAAACCAAAGCACAACGGGCTGGAATCAAATCCGAGTTATGTACGTGGAAGTCGACGAGTTCATCGCCCAGCGCTTTAAAAAGAGCTAGATTATGAATATTCATATTTCCCCCCTTCTTGTCACTTACCTTTAATGACCATCCTTCCCAATCGGTACTACCGTGTTAAATTGAATTAATTCTTATAACTCATTCCATACTTCCTCATAAGTGGTTTCCTTGGCATTAAGCGTAGTTAATTGACCATGTTTGTGTGGGTGAGAGATAAAAACTGTTTGGGTTGCCCTTTATTGACATACTTTAAAGTGAATTCTTTTTTTCAGGTTTGGACAAGATCTCAAAATAACTTGAAAACCTCTTTCCTTGAAAACTAAAATGGATTTCAACTACGTTGTTTTCATTCCGGTATAGTCTCCTTATTACGTAGCCCCCATTAACCAATATTATAAGAGCTTGAGATTTCTGATGTCACTGTATATTGCTCTATGGCCTAGTTGGCACCAAACATTTTAATCTATAAGTTATTCTTCATGTCATAATTATAGATAGCGAATTCCTAAGTTTCCTTTTAGGAAGCTGTAAAAATATCTTTATATATATTTTGAGTCTTGAAACCATAATTAATACACTTTCTTTGAATGCTCCATAATTACACATTGACCATTCTGGGTGTCATTCTTGTTTTGTGCTGTTATTCATTTTCATAAAAGGAAATTAGAAAAATTTTCAAAGCACACAAAAGTACGTTAAGCGATACTGATGAACAGTGGACCTGTGAAGAAAGAAGAAAAGAACAATTGTGGTAGAAATAACTGTGTGCAATTTCAGGTAAAATTATAATAGTAGAAAAATCCGTTGAAAATGTGTTCGAGACTTGGACGTGAAATGAACAACATAACATATACTTCTATGTCAGAGTACGCCTAAATATAGCCACTGAATTTTGCATCCTCCCATCCTTATATATCAATAGAAATAGCATGATGAGAATTCTGCGGGAAAGACTCAATTTCGAAAGCTTTCAAGTTTTCATCGCATGGATATTGTACTAACTTGACAAATGTACAATTTTATTCATGGCTTCGAAAGCATTCCAATGTGATATATATATATACGGAATGCAGGATATAATATTACATTTCCAATAGTTTTTGCCTGACAGATTCGAACACGCACATGCAAAATTTACACGTCAATTTGCAATATTTTCCAATAAAATACACGGACGAATTCCTTTCGTTTGCTGGATAGAGAACGAAGGGGAGGGGGGAGAATCAATGGCTATCTCCGGCTGCGAAAATTGTATCCATTTCCAACAACCGTCCCTGCCTGCAGTCTGTCGCAGCAGAGACCCGTCCGTGCTCGTCTTTTCTCTTGAGCTGCGATGAAATCAATCTTCCATCTGTCAGGCAAATGTGTTTCTCCGGCTCAAATTGAGTAGAACGAGAAGATGCCACGGCAAAATAGAGAGAAGGAGGTGAAACTGATGATTTCGTTTACACAAGAATGGAGTCTTCTCTCTTTCTCAGTCTTTCTCATGTATCAACCTGGCCTTTCGGTGTGCTACATTTTTCTCTTTTTCCAAATGGCAAACTTGGGAATTGAGAAACTAAATAAAGTTGATTCTATCTAACTCTATTTTACCTTCGACACAAAATAAGGTTGTTTACAACGTAATATATTTCTGATTTATTTATTTTCTATTACATTATGCATGCTTGTTCTTAATCAACATTCAGTACATTTGGAATCTACAACAAGGCTCCGCTTGGATTTTTGGATTTTTTTTTTTTTTTAAATGAAGAAAGAAATATAATTTTACAATTTTCGAGATCATGCAGGATAGTGTTTATGGAACTTTATAATATGATGATGTCACCCACATTCATTCTTTATGATGTGGATACATTGTATAATCTATTGGTCACCTATGCCAGCCCGAGATCTGCTTTGTATAACATCACATTAAGTTGTTTTAATTATATTGTTTTCCAAAGTATTATCCATTTATCATGCTGAATGTTATCTCATATCTAAAAGCCTAGTATATGCAATTCAAATATATTTAAAGATTTTGAAATCAACATTTATTTCTAACCATATGATAATAGAATAGCATGTGTGCATTTGAAGGACATTTTAATCGGCAAACGAACATTACTTTAAGCACCATTTGCAAGCGAGGACAGAATTTATAAAATATATTTAAGTACAATAAAATATAAATAAACGGAATAACTCTGATAATATTTGTCCATTAAAATAATCCATCTTTCAGTAGAAACTAAGGTTAGAACTATTTTCTTGTCGCATAAGCTGCACTGTGTAGTGTAATGCAAAGCGTTGTACAAGCATGTAATATCACTTATTCTTGGGCTCTTCAGTCTAAAGGTCTAGGTACCCTAAATAAATAGGTCAAATGTTTCCCTGTCGTTCTCTTCCTTGTTTCCTTTGGTATACATAATCCTTTACATACACAGGACTCCTCCTTCCTTA
The DNA here is from genome assembly GCA_022664845.1 of Lepisma saccharinum. NCBI lineage: Eukaryota > Metazoa > Arthropoda > Insecta > Zygentoma > Lepismatidae > Lepisma > Lepisma saccharinum. The sequence continues at coordinate 19,363 of JAGDQP010027072.1, forward strand.
GGACGACTCTACACATATTATATACAATTTTGTTCTGCCTTGGTCACAGTTCCATAGTCCATACTTATTGTCGAATCCTAATAATAAAAAAAGTTGGAGGTAATCTTTCATATATATAATCCAAAATATATGTGACAAAAAATTGTCATATTTTGTAGAAATAAACCTAGGTTCTTAATGTGTCCATGCACAAAATATGACTTGTGTCACATATTTCTGGTTATATAAAGGATTACCTCCAACTTTTTTATTCGAAAATGCACTTATACCCCTTGGCTGGAGTCATCAATTAATATTGTCTTTCAGCTTGAACTCAAATCCCATGCCAGAGTAGTGATAAATTTAAATGTATATAGCATAGACTAGGGTACTAATGGGGACGTAACAAGTAACAAGTGTTTTATAAAATTCGTTTTCAGCTGAGTTAGTTGGAAATTAAAAAAATGCGGGTTCAAATGTTAATGCAAGCTTCTTAACTCTGTTATGTCCCTGTGAGGGGAGAGAACCATGGGTAAGACAGAAACAACATTATGCATAAACGGAAATTGCTTCTCTTGTAATTTACCAAGACAATAAAATAAGATTTTCAAAAAAACTTCAAACAAGTTTACCATACATTTACAAGCTTGCTAAAAATTACGCCAAATTAACTATTTAACGTAATATGTTTGTTAACTTGATAAGTAAAATACAAGTTTGCCCGTAAGTTTCCACAAGTTTCGAATGCTTATCCTTGTTACCTAGGAGGTCTGCATAGGAAAGTGGTAAGTAAGTCTAAAATAGTAAATATAAAACAAACCTAATTTACTCTATGTCTACGGAACTCGCAAGTTCATTGCCGCACTAACAAACGTTCGTCATTCGATTCTATCCTGGGCAACATCAAACCAGTTTTCATCTCAAACTCCTACCTCTCTGTCCTCCCACCATGCCTCTTTCCTTCCAGCTTTCCAGCTACGATGAAATACAATCTTCGTCTTTCTCCCATCCAAGCTATATGATCTGCCCATCTTAGTCGTCGCGATTTCATTCTTCTTACAACATCGGGTGAATCGTACAGTCCGTGGAGTTTTCATTATGCAGTCGCCTCCATTCTCCGGTCATCACGTCTCGTTTCGCCCCGTATATCATTATCAAATACTTATACCACAAACCTAAACGTAAGAAACGCCAAATAGAAATAAAATTATTTAAAAAGTGGTAAGGTTACTTACCAGCAAAACATATCATTCCCCTTGCGCATTCGAAGTATTCTCCCTGCGCTGCAACGCATTTTCCCCACCGTTCTGAACCGGTTTATCGTCTCTTCACGAACATCTGTGCTTGAGTATGTAACTGCGTATTTACTCTCGAGCAGCTGTTATGATGACTTCAAAATGGCTTCCGTCTAGGACATGCATGAAAACAGGTGATAGTCATCGGGGGAAATATCTGGGCTATAAGGGGGGTGGCAGCACGTCCCACCTGATGGTGTGTCAGTCAATCCGCAAGGAGCCCAACAAACTTTGATCTTGTGATAATTTAGGTTAATTTTCCACAATATTATCAGCATTACCGACAATGATGTTCACTTGTTGAGCAATTCCTTGCGGTGCAATTTGTCTGTTGTCTCTCATAACCATCTAACGCTTCGAATCGTTACGCTGTCATGGAAGATCGTGGACGTCTCGAATGATATTCACTTGGAATAGGCGTTGTTGTCCTATCCCCAAAATACCTTACACCATTAAAACATCTGATGTCGTGACAGACATTGTTCTGCACTAATTCTGGTGAAATTTTGTTAACTTGGAATTCCTTTTGCTACTAAATGATAATAAAAGGTCTGCTACTAAATTATAATCGTTTATTTTTAGTACCAAGACACTTTCTGCACACTCACGGGTGTCACACACAACTCACAAGATCAAGCTTGCACTGTGTCATGCCTCAAACTACACGTAACGGTCGGAATATCCAAAGTTACTTAGTGGGCCGCATGAATCACTGCGCGAAAAATCCAAGAATCCTGTTCATATATGATTGCGGTATTAATTCATTCCTATCAACCCTACATCGCTGACATCTCTTCTAAAAACTTTTCCTACCTGTATTATAAATTGCATCAAATAAATTTAAAGTTAATTTTCAGCATGATTTTCCTAATAATAATAATACAGAGGAATTACGGACTTTCTCTAAAAAAATATTCCTGAGGAAAAATTCTAAATATTTGCCTGCTTACAAGTAGTTTTCAAAGAACACACAGAAAAGAAAAGATCGTTGCCTTGACTAGTACTCGAACCTGTATCTCCCAGTTGTTGTCCAGCTATCCAAGTCATTATACCAGCAGAGGACCACCAATTTTTTTTGTGTGTACGGAACATTATTTACATCTCAGGTGAACTAGTTACACAATACTGGTATCTAAATATTGTGTAAAGAGAAGATTTACGTTGTGGAATCCTTGTGCAAATCACAGAGTGCAAAATAATTAGATATTTTTGTTGTCTTTTGTTGAAAGACAACTTAAACGTAGTCTTTCTCTGTAAACTCTGACATTTAGCAACTAAATAGACAGTAAGATGATGGCATATTCTTTCAATAGTTGCAACCGCATTAGATATTATGAAGAGAAAAAAACAGCAATAATTTTAAAAGTACGCGTGTTCTTTATTGTTAGAAAAGACTCCTCCCTGTGGATACAAAAGTGTTTCCGCTCTTTTCTGTGAATCTGTCACCCTATGTTTCTTTTTTCTTCTGTTATACGTAAGGAGATGAATGTGTCGCCAAACTCAGTTGAAAAATGCTTCCGCTTTTTCTTTTCGTCGTCGTCGTCTTCTTCAGAGGACACCACAGTTGGGACTGATCGGAATCCCTACCGTGGTGGTAAATGTAACTACAGAGACACAGAGAGAGAAGAAAACAGCACGACAGCAAGAAACGTAAAGGTTGAGAATCAGCGGGAGAGGGAAAAGAAAGGAAAGCATAAAGAGTGCGCACACACACTCAGGATTTTTTTCTTCTTCTTCTTCTTGATACATCTCCAAAGATCAACCAATCTTCCGGGCACCCTGCAGTCTTCAATAGTAGCAGTGTGCTCTCCGGAGAATCTACAAAACTCAGCTCTCCCGGAAATTGGTTCCAGAGGTCAGCATAGTCTCTTCTTCTTCTTCTTCTTTTGCGTGGAATGAGTCGACCCCAAAAGAAAACCTTTTTCTCCTTTCCTCTACTTACTTTTCTTCTTTTCCTCTTTTTCGTCTTTTGTTATTTTTTACATCAGTTAAATCCCTCCCCCTCTCACGCACACTTCTCTCCTCTATCTCTCCTGAACCTCCTGTGACAGTACTCTGAAGTGTCCCATCAAATATAATATTGTACAGTTGTGCTATTTCGAAAATTTAAAGGATTCACACAATTCTTCGCACATCCTTTAAGCAAATTGATCAACTTGTAAAGAAACATTTTCTGTCTCGCACTGTACATTCATTAAAAAAAAACAATTCACAAACTCTATCACTTACGTGAAATTTTACTGGGAAAACAGATTAACTAACTTTTAACTTAATTGTGCATCAATAATCATATGAAAGAAATTGGTGGTAACGGGGTTAGAGCCCAGGTCATCTTGATGGTATCTATTGATTTAACCTACTTCACAGAATATTGATATTGAGGAGTCCACAAGGCATAGAATACAAACGATAATGATGATTTTTTTAAAAAAAAATCGAGGCAATCTTTCTATACAATTGTATAACCCGAAATACTATACACGTGTCACAAAAGGAACCTTGGACCATAATGTATCCACGTATAAAATATGATCATTTTGTGTTACTCACATTTTGGGTTATATATAAAAAATTTCCTCGAACCTGTTTTTATTAGTTAATGCCACTTATATCCTTTGGTTTCTGGAGTCAACATGTAAGGGACGATCGCACTCTTTTCCAAATCGCGAAGTCTCTGAAGCCAATGATAATCTGCTGTACATTCCCGGACAATTTGCTATACATCGAAACACGTAGCAAAATAAGTATACTCAGAAAATAACCATTATAGATAAGAACAGTTTAGAACTTTACCCAACGTATAGGGTAAATTGCAGGATAAAAGGCCATTCGGGTGAGATAATTAAAGTTTCTATTTTTTGCAGTAATAGCCAAATGAAAATGAAAGTTTGTAGGCGCCAACCCTTTGAGTTTGTTGAGCACCTGCGTTTCACCCGAATTGCTATCCATCCCGAACAGTGATTCCTCCAGATCCCTGTGGGAGGGTTTCACCCCTCCCCCCAAATTATTCACAACACCCACTAAACTTTAATTTTTTTGCGGTCAAAAATCGATAGAAACAGTGCAAAACTCCACTAACACCCTCCCAATATTGACTTTACACCCCTCAAACAGAAAATCCTGGCGGAATCCCTGATCCCGGAATTACCCTACTATACAGACTGAAAGAAGAAGTAATTGGAAACTAAAGTTTTTTATTATTGGATATAAAAATAAATGCTTTTGTTTAAGTTCACTAAAAAAAAGTAATAAAAATCGTTTTGCAAAAGATAATTTAGTTTGTGAATACCACAGAATGCTTCGAGAACCTCCAAAAGTCCATGAATTGCAGGTTGTAAGCTACTGATATACAATAAATTGAAAACAAAATATTTCACCCTTACTTTTGGTTGATGCTGCATTCGTGTGTGAAGAGGTATAAGAGAGAGTGATGCAGGATATCTAACCTTCAGTTTCATGAATATTTTAGTTATTTGATTAGTGCTGTGGTCTGCAGTATTGTACAGTATATATACGCATGTGTCTGGTCTGGTTGCCTGAATCTACAAGAATCTCTTGTAAGGTCACTTTATAATATTGCCCAAATCTGATGTGTAACGCTTTTTTGGAGTCAGCTTAGCTGTTCCTGCTGCAGGAAGTCACTATATAAGTACACTCATAAATCGCTCGTTGCGGTAGACCATGAAACGGCTAAGGACACGCATCTCGCAGAGTCGTTTGCACGGCGGGGTAAAGGAAGAAAAAAAACCTGAATCGGTTGAGGGACTTTCAAAAAAAGAAAAAGAAGGCGCAACGCTACCATGATACATTCATAAAACTGTGCGATATGAAGCGGAGAATATCGATTTCATGTTATTATCCAGGTCACATAAAATGATGGTCATGTTATCCTATCCTGTTAGCTTGGAGGATGAAACTTTTTGGGACAGTTTTTCTGTTTCTCTCCCCTCACCGCCCCCCACTGTTCATGTAAATTTCATTATCCAATTTATTCTTATAAGTAGGCAAAAAGAGAAATAAAATAACTCTTTTAACTGTTTCTCAGCTGTGCCTGTGTCACACACACACACATATCATCATCATCATCATATTCATCCGTTTTCTTTCCACTGCTGGATGAAGGCCTCTCCCTTTTCTTTCCACATATCTCGGTCTGCTGTTATCCTCATCCATGTAGCTCCTGAAAAACGCTTGATTTCATCTACCCATCTTACATTTGGATATTGGGTTTATCTTTAATGGTGGGTCAAAGTTCAGGAGATGATGGAGAATGACAAAAGACGTGATTTAAGCGAAGAAGTTGTGATCCGAAAATGCGTCAGTGCTGAGGTATAGCCCACCGAAAATGGACCAAAGTAGAACAAAAATGAATAGAACGAGAGAACGAAGTGTCGGAGAAAGGTCGGGTCAAAAGAACAATTGTAGTATGTTCCCTGTACAGTCGATTCACGCACACATCGATGCGGAACAGTCGCGGCTCAAGGGGGGCGCATATGACAGCACTGGTTGGGAGCGGAAACATGGGGTCAAATGTACCTGGATGATGGCAAATGACAGAGTAAGCAATGTGAGAGACGGATACGTAGTGCGAATTGCGAGAGCCGCACATTGCGTGGTATGACGCTGTCGCGACGCTGGGGCACGTACAATGCTCCACACGACAGCGTCCATACATTGTTTCCTGAAAGCCCTA
>JAGDQP010027073.1:5924-25328 GCA_022664845.1 Lepisma saccharinum
TTGGCTGGCTGCTTCTGCTGCAGTGCCTTTTGCACAAGTTCTAACTGGTGCGATTACAGGTCCGCATTTAAATAATTTGTACCGGTCATAGTGCACTATTTGGCGACTAGTCCAACAGTACAGAGCATAATCTTGAGTGGGACCAAAAATGGTCTTGTGGTGTGAGGCATAGCATCTCGCTACGACAACGAATGCCAAGCTGGGAAGTCTCATACGGGACCCACTTTTCATTAATCGTGAGCTCTCGAACGAATATGGTTGTGTAACGGTGCTGAAAAAGCAATGACATACAGGTTGTCACTCTTTGATCCTTTGTGGTTGCCAATGTTAAGGTACGCACTTGCTCATCTTGTGGGCTTTTCCTTTGCAAAGTAGGTGAAATATGTTTCATCAGAAACCTGGAAGCTTTCGACAAGCTCACCACACGTTTGGCTGCTGTTCTGTTTATGGTTGCTTTCACGCCCTAGTCATCCAGGACCTGTGAGTGCCCACGATGGAGTTCCCCAATTGCACCCAATAGCTATCCTTTTTTTCTAGTAATTGAGGCAATTTATAAACAGCCTTTTAATTAGCGCCAGGTGAACGACACATAAGTATAGCCAGTTCGCATTTTAATGTCACGTATAGCATAAGTTGTAACTATAATCTTACAGATTATGTGTAGTTAACCTTTCATGTGTTCCAGTGTTTACCTTCTTGATTCGACTTTGTCAGGGAAGATTAATTAAACTCATCGTGACTCATTAATCATTATAATTACTGAAGACTTCAGAACAATATTTGCAGCAGTGTAATATTCAACGCACATAACCGATTGCTAACAGACAGTTCTGAAACATCTGCATTATTCTCTCTTGTTTCCTACTCGTAATATATTTCTTGACTAGTGCGATTTTTCTTCATTGATGTCAAGTACAGGTATAACATGTTTGGTACCACAATGTAAAAAATAATGGAAGTAGTTTTTTTAGGAATAAGCTGACAACACTAGTAAGTGGGTTGCTTGGAGACGCAATCTATCTTAGTGTTTTTATATCGTGTCAAATAATGTTCATGCCACTTTTGGCGCACCTAGGTCTAACTGAAATAAGCAATGCAAATAGCTATTATTTTATAAAAATTGGTTGGTAACAGTGAACAAGTAGGGACCAATCCAGACGGTTTCGGTGCCCATGAGTTAGTCTAGTTAATACTTTTGGGACGATACGTTCGCATCTCTCTACACTTTGTAGTTCTTGAGATTTAATTTCTAGACAAGGACGGACGAGCACCATAAACGGGAATAGGATGCCCGTTTTGCTATAACTTTGCTATCAAGGGATTTAAAAAATCACTACCCACCCAATTTATCAATAACTTGGTCTTTCTACGGGAGTGATTACGTTGTATGCTGTCTATGCTCTTGTACAATACACTAAGTTTTGTAAAATTCCTTTTCATTGGTAATTAGCGATTATTAAAATGAGAATTTTGAAAAAGCAGATTTTATCATGGTTCTGACGTCACTACACCACCTACGATGAAAAATATTTAATGCGTTGTACATCCATATTTGGCTTGGAAAAAAATAATTTGGGTAAATTTACAGTTTCAGAAATATGACCTACAGTTTTTACGACAGAACTGTTTTTGTCATAGTAACAAAAGATATAATGTTAAGAGAGTAGAAAGAGCAAACACTTATCAATGCCATCTGGGTTTATATTGAAAACGTTCATTAAAGTTAACTTTATATAAATATTGGGCACGGTAATTTAATTCTTAATTATGGTTTAATTGAGGAAACGCATTTAAGTGCGATTTCAAATTAAGGACAGTGGTCCTCTTAGGCCCACCCTGGGAACGTGTAGCATTCTGAGCTTAGCCCTTGTAGGGTTAACGTGGATTTGTTTATGTTAAGACGGACAAACTGTAATCAAGTTGTGCTGAATTGACAGTATCATTGTGGTGGTATAGACAATATTCTCAGACAACCTACATGTAAAAAAAAACGAGTGTAGAAGATAATTTGGAACAATATGTTTTTGACTTCTCTTCTTGAGTATTTCCCAAAAGTTTTAACCGATGGCGGAGGTTACTGTTTGAAGTGATATATCGATATTTCAGGCTCAGAAATGCAATCGATAATATGTTCATTAGAACTAATTTCTAGAACACTGTTTTTCGACTTAGTATTTCCTTCTTAATTTCAGTTATATTACACTCCTTGACGTACTATGTAATTTTATTATTTAATAAAGATTTGTCTTTGTTTCTGTGCCAGCTGTTACCCTTTAGAATTAGTGTACCTTATTTCGTTTGTGGATATTTTAATATTTGATCATTTACTCTGGAAAATGAAAACACTTTCGTTCCCAATATAGCAGCATTGAAATAAAATAAGTCAGCAGTGGTAACTTGTTGTAGTATGTTCATACCGCACCAAATTTCTACAGCATTTTTGTTGTTTTCTCTAAATTATTTCTGCTTGCCATCTGATAAGCATATTTAATAGTACTAATTATATTTCGGAAAATAATCGCTGCGGAATTAGCAATTTAAAATACGTTATTGTCCAACTCACTTCATAGCTTACTAAATTTAAACATTCTGTATCGTACAGTAGAAAACTTTCTGTATCGGATTCCATCCTGAACCAGAATAAGCCAGCTTTCATCACGATACAACCTCTCCTAGATCCCTTCTAATATTGTACTGACGAATTATTTTGTTAGTTTAAAACGGTCAAACCGTTCTTATCCAAGATCTGAGGCAGTAAAACGAAAAGTGATGTAAGTCATTTTTTTTCTGTATTGTCCATATTCAAATCTATTTGATGGAAAAGTAGTGCAAGACGTAACTCTCTTGTTAACCACATAGATAGCAGCACTTAACTGGTTTTTAGTATGGATTTCATTGTAGCGTTCTTACTAAAATCGGTTATTTCTCAAATTGACTTCAAGTTGACTTACACCACTTTTCCTTTCATCGCCTCATATTGAGGAACGAAACACAGATGGCAATATTCTCCAAGATGCTTGTGTATGATTTGAATTTGCCAAGTTCTGCCAGGATAACAATGCCATGGTTTTAGCAATACAGCGTCGCTGAATTTGCAATGTGCTGAAATGTAAGAACTTTGAGGTTTTGTTTGCATTCGAAAGAGCAACACCCACCCCTTCTTTTGAAATAAAAAACTATGTGTAAAGTATTTCATCCAATGGTTTAAAATTGAAAAACACTATCTGTTATATGCTTGGTTTCGTAATTTCGGTTATGTGAGAAATAGGTCTTTCAATAATTTTTCCTGGTGAAATTTAATTAACTATACTTGCTAATAAATTAAATTTCACATTCTAGATTCAATGCAAATTCAGCGGTGATAGTATAATATAGATTCTTGCGTGGTATATAGAACTATGCAAAATTATTTACGTATATACATAAAATCATGTCGAAATTCGTTATTATAGGTAGATGTTAGTTGACTATCAGTTTAGGACATAATCATATTATTTAGGTGGGCTTACATCGATTATGCAACTCCATCTCTTTCTTCTGGTGTAAGTACCTTAGTATGAAAGATTTCGCGTTGGTTGTGTTCATGTCTTGTCACTGATAGCTAATGTGTTGTTCATGACATATATCTTACAAGATAGAGTACTTGTATAGTGTTGTAATTGCTATGGAGTAAGTTTGCCGCGCAATTTAAAAAGAATGATTAGTTGAACTAAACATTGTATTGTTTAACATCATGTCTTGCCAATTTTTAGAGCGAAAGGATTGTTTTTGTTTTTGCGTACTGTTTACGTTAGTGACGAATATGGTGGTCGCGAAGTACATTTCTATAAAGTTAGGATATGGTGGTGAACCGTGTAATCGGTTGTATTGATAATCACTTGAGGTAATGCGTCAATTGGTGTTGACAGAAAATAGCAATATAATGATTGGTTGATATAGTTTGAAAGTAAAGCGTATGTGTGCTATTGTTATATGTTAAAAGTGTGTTCTCTGTGCATCATCCGTCCTGGCTTTGCTCATTCTTACATTTAATAACGATTTCTATGTTACTTAACCTAATAGTCGAATCTAGCTCAGCTCCGAATTATGTTACGTTCAGTACTTTTATGGAACTACCTTAGTTTGGCAGTGATATTTTAATAAAAATAGATGAAGTAATTCTCAGCCACGGAATGCATCGCAACAAGTTATCCATTTTTTCCCCGAAATATTTATTTCGATGTTACACCTCATGTGCAGAAAGTTCATGGATTGGCTTTTCATTTAAGGTTCATTGTCATCATATCAGACATTAAAATATCATTAAGAACCATCCAATAGGGTTCTAGAAACTAAAAACTGAAATAATGAATGGAAAATATTGAAGAGAATAACTGTCAGACAACATACTGAAATATAATGTACGAGCAAGGAATTAGTTTTATATGAAGGCATTCGCACTAATTCTTTATACACAAATTTGTTTTTGATAAAAGATTATACATACTAATTATCAATTCTGATTTTATAAAGTTCGTAGTGCATGGCATTAACTACAAGAGTTGCTTGTGGTAACCAACTAAAACGTGTAATAATATACATGGAAACACCTTTGCGCCTTATAAACTTTTGCTCTAATTAAACTGCCACCTAGTATCAATTAAATTAATAACAAAGTATAAAAAAAATACTTATTATAACATTTTATGCAGTAACTAGAAAGTTCTTAATTTTTTTTAATGTCACTTGGAAATATATTATTTCCAAAACGGAAACCAAGGGTCTCATGTAATGGACAAACTATCGCCTTGTGAATGAGAACATTGACGGTGACCAAAATACGAGTAATCGGCACTCACAATAGTCATTAATTGTGAAATGGCGAAGACAAACAGGTGTTGAAGAAACATTTGGAGTCCTCTGGTTTATGACAATGAATTAAGACACCAGGTACGTCAAGCCTTTATAGATAATGCTATTACTGGCGTATTCTGGATCCACAGCTTGGACTACCACTAGCCACGTTAATAAGTAGAAAGAGAGTACGGAGGTCACACATAGTATTGATGATGATGCCTTCCTTTCATATAACTTAATATTACATTTGCATATTAAAATATTTGTTCAGAAGTTTGAGTTGAGTTGAGTTTTATCTTGACAAGTAAATGATATGAAGTTTCGGACATATGTCCACGCCTTTTATATGAATTGCGAATAATGACGTGTGAACTGATAATATGGATGCTGAATAGGACTCAACTGTCGCAGCCCTATTAATGTGGTATGGGAGTGGTGAGAGAGGTGTTATATGAAGTGGAAAAAGAGGAGGAGGATTTCTAGTGAAAGTCACATAAGTCTTCATAAGTTACGTGTGATGTTATTCATCCAAGAAAAATGTCAGGAGTTGATGTTATAATCTGGGATGTGGCATACGATACGTGTGCAGGAGGGGAATGGCAGTACCAATGTTGTGAAGTGAGACATGTGGAGATGTGCGAATTCTTATCCAGAAGGAGGTTGAAATATGCTCAATGAAGTCAGATAAATATTTCAGTGAGAGATCTTCATGGAGCTGCGTGATGCGAGTGTCTCTGGAGTGTCCAGTGATGATGCGAGATGCTCTATTTTGTACTCGTTGAAGTAGTAGTAGATGAGATGGTGCTGCATGTTTCCAAGCTGGTGCTGCGTAGGTGAGAAGCGATCGGATGAGCATGTAGTAGATATGAAGCCTGGTCTCTGTGGAGAAAACTGGACTGCGAAGTAGAGGATATATTGCTAGTAGTCTGTTGGTAGCTGTTTTGGCTACAGTTTGTATGTGTTTTTGAAAGGTTAATTTGGAGTCAAGATCTACTCCAAGATATCTTACATATGCTGTAAATTGAAGTGGTTCATCAAAAAGAGTAAACGGACGGCGGTTGGCAGTTCTTCGGCGAGTGAAATGTACAACTGAAGTTTTTTCTGGATTCAAGTTGATTCTCCATTTGGAGGTCCATTTTTCCAGTTGTTGCAGGTGAAGTTGGGCATATAATTGAGCATAAATTAGTGTTTTATCCGAGGCAAAGATGGTGGTATCATCCACAAATGTTGCAAGGCGTGTATTGGCAGCAGTAGGTATATCAGCAGCATAAAGGTTGAATAGGATGGGTCCAAGTACTGATCCTTGTGGTACGCCAGAAGTTATGTCACGAAGATTTGTGGAGACTCCATTGTAATGGACAAAGAATTTTCTATTTGCAGGATATGATTGTATAATGCGAATCAGTGCATGCGGAAATCCATGGTTGATTATCTTGTAAGTGATACCATCATGCCAAACTTTATCAAAAGCTTTGGAGCTATCAAGGAATATGCCAAAAACATTTTTCTTTGCATTAAATTCCAAAGTGATGATTTCAATAATTCTGACTAGTTGTGACACTGTGTCAAAGCCCTTGCGAAAACCAAATTGATGTCTAGGGTATAAGTTGTGAGTATCGATGTGTTGAAGGAGGCGACTATGTAGGATTGTCTCAAAAATTTTACTTAACGTGGAAAGCAAACTAATTGGTCTGTGGTGTTCAGGAAATGTATGATCTTTGCCATGCTTCGGGATCATTATAACTTTAGCAGTTTTTCAGGAGTCCGGAAAATGATTGTGCATTATTAGCGCATTAAATAATCTGGTAAGTTGTACGAGTAGTTTGCGCGGAGCATGTTGTAGTTCTGCAGTAGTAATTTTATCAGGTCCAGGTGCGCTACGGCCGGCAATTTGCGGGCTTCGTAAAACAGCTATTAATACAATAATATGGTAGCTCTCTGAAACTACTCAAGAAGTTCACAAGTTTAGGCTGCAGCGGTAGCCTATATAGTCACTAGAGTACGCTCCTGAATGCCGTAAATAAACACACCAGCAAATATTAGTGCCAGAAATTCAAGTCATGAGTGCCTGTGTGATAGACCCCCGAAGTAGGTGCACACAGGGGTTGAAAGCTCGCATGAACAGGACAGCAGACGTACATGGTGGGCTAACCGAACAGTTATGTTTCTGGTGGACAGGCAGATTTTGCGTTCCCCGCATAGGGAAAGCATACAAATTGAGCACGTAGATACCCCACAAACTACCGGAGAACAACAGGGACCAACGAGTGACACCTTGTTTTCTCGCCAACGGATCACACCCATATACCATCGAATGCTCAGAAGTGAAAAGCATGGTTGCCACTGGCGGACACTTTACATCACTCCTCAAGATTACATCTGCACCCAAGCAAGAACATATATTTAGTCGCCAAATGGTACTACCACTGGACCAGACATTCACTGTGGACCTCGATGGGTAACAGCTGAAGCTTGTGTAATCTTCAGGCTCTGCAGGCGAATGGACCAGAAGTAGTGAATCGCAATGCTGTATGTATCACCGTTGCCAGGAATAACATACAGTGCCTTGGGAGACACTGTGCCATCGACCATACTCCTAGCACCTTTCACAAATATAAAGTATTATTTCTTGCACTCACTAGACAACCATCTTCCTGAGAAATCATTCGCGAATGAGGCAGACTTGCGGCATGAACTCACAACTTTCTTCAACTCAAAGTTCCCTCTTTTACGCCCAGGACTTTGGGCAGCTGCACGGACGTTGAGGATTACTTTGAGGACTAACGGTAAATGCCATGTTCTGTATTTCATTACCTTATTATCAAATATAGCAAGAACATTTTGACAACTTTGTACATTCGAAGGGATCCCGACGAAGCCACTTGAAAAGCCCTTTGGGTCAAATTCTTTGAAGGTTTCGATACCAATAGTTTAAAGCTTGGTTAAAAAGTCTTAACTGGAAGAAATCATGAAAGCTGAACTAAGGGCTTCTACAACACTGAACAGGTGTAGGCTTACCTAAAGATGATTGTTTTATTTAATGAACGTGCCGCTTCACATGGTATATTTTACGTGTGGTGAAATAATGTGAAATGATGAGAAATGGAATGAAGTAAAGTTTTTCTAAATTGTTCCATAAATATGCGCGCCTTTCAACTTTTGGTCAACTCCATGACTGAGCATTTGTTGTATTGACCTAGTCTTGAGAAGTTGATAACCTACATATTTTAGTGTTGGTCGTACCACAGGACTGACACTATACGTGGGCGCATATTTATTGTCTTTGATCCAAATTTACAGCTACAGCAGTAAACTCTAATCCGGTCATTTTATCTTGATAATCATATTCTTCGTCGAATACAATCCGTTTTTCTTTAAAATTGAGAGAAAATGGAAGGTAATAAAATCTGGTTCTAAAAACGTTAACTAATATCGTACGAATAATAATAATAATTTGAGTGCTGTGTTCCCGCTTCTCCTTTGTGATGTGTGTGAAAATGACTATTGAACTCAACGTTCGTGCTTCGCGCGGTATTACCTTGAACTGCGGGTCGGTAATAGAAACATAAAAGGTTTTGAACTTCGCGGACCAGTATCCTGACTGAGGTTTACGACAGGTCCTCTTTCTGACATAGATTCTTCATTCAAACCTCTTCAACATGAATGTATTTAGTAAATAATCATTTAACAAATATTTCGTCATTTGCTTATATTCTTAAACCCTTAAAGTCTTCCAATAGTAAATTAGGAACACTTCCTTAACTTCATAGAAACTCTGAATTCATTTACATGACTTCTGCCCGTTAAGACTTATATTCAGGAAGATATAACCTATCAAAATAGAAAACGTCAAAGATGTTGACGAAAAGACCTTTCCATTGATTTTGTGTTTGATTTTTTTAAGAATTTGTAACATATATATTTAGCAATTAAATGAGATGTTTCCAAAATCGGCAATATTTTGCAATCTCAATTCAGTAATCTTTGTCTATTTATCTTCTTTCCGATTTCGAATGTATGAAGTGAAATTCAATTATGAATAAACTATTATACAATTATGAAAAATGATTTAATGAGAAATATACAATTATAGATTCAAGAAATTAATCCCGTTAATTTTATATGGATTGCAAGTGTAGACAGAAGAAATTCTCAGTCGTTTTTGCAAAGTTTATTGCATTCCAGTCAAAGCGTTATTATCATTATTGATTGTGAACTTTTAATACCTTACCTGAATTAGAAAGCCTTTAAAGATGGAATCTACAGTTTCTTCGTAAAGTTGGTTCAGTACTACCATTTTTCATATACTTCAACAATTTGAAATTCCCAATCACGCTAACCATGCGGATTTACTTGAATCCATAGTTATTTTTAAAGTAAGCATCGAAAATACTTATTTTTTCCCTTCCTAATAACACTTTGTAGTCAGTACTCGAGCATGTCAGTCAAATTCCTAAAACAATGGCAAAACAAGGAGCATACTCACATCTTCGTAATTTTAAAAAGTGAAGTGATTACAAAATAATTATAATTGAAATGATTACGAAATCCATACTAAATATACAGCTAATAAACGGGCTAACAAAGTGGTGTCAGTCAGTTTGGGGAACATTTTGAGATGTTGAGACTTTTATTAAAATTAATATAGAAAAATCCGACTAAAATTACAAAGTGCTATTGTGCGTCCTTTATGTTGTTAAGGTATGGTGCCAACGCACAAGGTGTAAAGTTTCAGAATATATACACAGAATCACATAATTGATGGGTTGAAAGGAAAAACGGTGCTGGTAATGTCGAGATACTGAGATATATTATGAAAATAAATACAGGAAAATCCTGCAAATATTATAGGTAACGGGACTTTCATCTTTGAAGATTCGTCATAGGCATAAAGCTAGAATGTAGCGTTTCCTGTATGTATTATAATAAACATCGGAGGCAAGCAATTGTTGACTTACACCACTTTACCACCTACCCTCTTTTGAACAGAACAGTATACAGACAATAACAAGGCATAACAGCAAATGAACGGTTTTGTGTTATAAATCATTGAAAACAAAGCGGCAACATCAATGAAAACAGATACATGAATGAAAAAATGAAGATATATTCGAACATGTATGCATTCTCATCACTGTTACTATACACTTCATCGTCGTCTCCATGTTGGTCACTGTCCATTAAAGACAAGAAATACTGATGATGTATGGGTGGTATAAACGGCAAGACGTCGATAACATGCTTCTTCTTCAGCTTGTTGATGACTCAATGTTCTTTGTAAAGTGGTTCTTGTTGAATAATGAGCAGATGTACCAGTCATCCTTTCTTCCCTCGTGTGACATTCAATTCATCAAAGGGTATGTCAGGATTAAGCGTTTCCTTATAGAAGGTTTTCTTGGAGTCAGTACTTTGTACTGCAGCCATAGCTAAGCTACAGAACGATGCAACTAATTTTCTTGCGATTAGATGCTGTCTTTTCCAAAGCTGCCGTTGAAACAAAATTTCGTTTATTCATGCGAACCACTCCAAACTTGTTATTCTTGCGAGTGTTCTCAATGACCGGATACCAGTCAAATGGGATGCAAATGGTTTGTCCCTCTGCCTTCAATTCCATGGAGCCGAAGTCAGAATCATTCTGTAAATATGGTTGGCCAGGCACCATAACAATATGATACAAAATTCCACTAACAGTGTTGGGTCTTTTACAAGCCACAGACAGGCAAGAGAAACATTATAAATTCGGTTTTGGCCAGTATAAGCAACACTTTACGTTCCATCGTCAACGTGGCAAACTCCTTGATACTAAATCCTCACAATTACGTAAATGCTATCTTTAAAGTACATACATGCTAAAACTATACGTGCCAGAACAGTAATTTTGTAACAAAATAGCTATCTAAACCTGTTAATAGTGTTCTAAGTTTACAGTGACTAGACAACATACTCTTTTGCGATACAGTGGTGTCGACGCAATCTGACTTGCGCCACTTTGCTATGCAGGGTTATCGTGGATTCGAATTTTCGACGCTTGTTGGTTTCTTTCTAAATTCTGACATACGTCGCTTAGCCGTCCAAGAGATTGTGGCTTCAAGTTCCCGAATAACCATTTGATCTCATTTCAGGAAAAAAGTGACTTACAACATTTGCTCAAATAAGAGTTGTCTTTTCGTAACACAACAATGAATACAGAAAAGTAAGTTGTTCCAGGACATTAAACGTATCATTTCATAAAGGTATCTTGTAATTTCATGCCTAGGATATGAAACTTGAAAAGAGTAGGTTAATGTGTATTACACATTGCATGGCGTACTACATAAAAACAAAATTTACTGGCACATGGATAACAATAAAAAAGGTATTCTGAAATTTCTGAAGGACGAATTAAATAAGGTTTAAAGAATATACAAATAAGGGTTACTAATTGGTTTTCCTTTCCTCTTCTTTATAAAACGGACGTTACATAACTTTATAAATTGAATGCAGGAAAATTATAATTGATGCGTATGCGCGAGCAAACGCCTAATCGACATTTTCAAATAAAAAAACAGGAGTACATTTTTATATATAACAGGGAAAATATGACGCATAAAATGTTCATACTTTGCCGAAGACATGTTAGACTAAAGTCGGCTTTTGTGCAAAGCATGAATATTTTATGCGTCATATATTTCCTGTTATGTATAAAAATGTACTCATGATTTTTATTTGAAAATGTCACTCAGGCGTGCTCATTGAAAGTTACACAAAAGCACATCTATTTATGAACTTTCTTTCTCCTTTACTGATATCAGCATTCGGACCATATAGCTTCAGGTTATAAATACACAAGCGCCGTTCAACATATGGTTTCAATTTTAGACCATTTTACGTTTTAGTTTTCATGGTTGGCATTGTTTTGTTAAATACCGATTCAATTTCACTTCCAACAGCTTCCCTTGCACCTAATGCAGAAGTGCCAAATAAAATTAATCATATTTTCTTTATTTAGTTTCAGTAGTAACACAACGGGGTAGGCGAGTGGTGCCACCGCCCAAGGTCCCAAGTGTCGAAAGGGCCTCCGATACACGCTGGGACGAAATTGATAAAACTAGGACAAAATCACTAAATTCAAGTTTAAAATAATATTCTCAAAAAACATGTCATGTTGTTGTTAAATTTCCAGTACACACTAAACTACTTCGTTTATAATCCTGAAACGCAAAATCATTAGCGCATGTGCACTGAAAACTTTCATTCTTCTTGTTCTTCTTTCTTTAAACCAAATTTTTGGAATGCGGTTATGCACATTTCATGTCTACAACTACCTGAGGCAAATAGTTTGTTATGTAAAATATGGTACGTTTTCTAGTTCGGGTACAGTGTAATCATATCCTTAATGTGAGCTGTAACTTCACGTTTTTGTAATATAGGTGTATGTACATAGAAAATCTAACTTAAAATTTTCGATAATTTTTCCAGATTCATCCAAGCTCACAAAAAAAGCCAAGCAAGGACAAACTCTGATTTTTCGTTAGTATAAAGTTTAGGATAAATACTTTTAGGATATCCAACATTTAGCTGCAACTAGCTGCTACATTCTGCCTAAAACCTCCCCAAAACGAGAATCAACACATTGCGCACGTAAATACTTGGCGATGATGCGTGTAGAATCTTCACATTTTGTCAATGAAAGATAGTAAAGAAGTGAGGGGCTGGTTGACAGTAGTAACGAAGTAGTGGAATGAACTTGGTGTGCAAGAGTGATGTGTTAGACTAATTAGATGTATGGAGAGAGAATGGGCCTCTCGTTCTAACTTTTAAGGTTCCAAATATCACACAATTGCTTCCATGAGTTCTTACCTCCAACAATGGATTTAAATCCTTCAAAACTGATGATTGCATTCCTGATTATGTGAATGTGATTGCATTCCAATCCATGTGAACAAATTGGAAAATTTCCTACAATTTATTAATGAAGTGTGACTTGTTAGAAAAGCTACTAATTATGTGTTTTCCTACTCGTACGTGCACAGTCTACCTGAAATATTACTATATAAGGTACACGTCAGGCGTCTATTTCCAACCGGGTTTTTCTGAAACAAAATTGAAATTGATAAATTAACATTGTTGAGTTCCTTTCATCGTTTCCGAACACATTAGTAAGATTTTGCAATTACAATTATCTTCAAATTCGTTTACATTTCGTAAGAAAGTAAAGGATAGCAATATAATTAACACTAAAAGTTCTATATGACTTTATCTTTTCCAATATAGTTTTGGTAAAGTAAAATATTATAACAGCTTATCCAACTATACCTGCAAATTTTCCGTAGCGTCTAAAAATTGGAATTGTATAACAAGTGTTTCTTTTTGTCAATTTCTTAACATTTCTGGTCTATTGACAAGGATCCATTTGGAAATGGACGCCTGGAAAGATAATTTCTAATCTTCTTATTGTGTCTTGTAGTTTACCAATTTCATATTTTTGGTTACGTTTGTTTTCCGTGTTTTATGTACGTTTTTGACGTTGTTTTATTTAATAGTAATGATAATTATTTTTATACGATGATTTGAAATTACATTTGCTTCAAAATCAATAACCGAACTTAGGAAGAAATCTTATGCGATAGAAGCAACCAGTTACACAGCTAACTTCTCGGAGCTTTTCTCAACGTAAAGCTTGGAATATTCCACATACTTCGTGAATGTGAATCAGACAAGCCTTTAAGCCTTTCAACAAGGTCCAGCGAACATTTCTTCAGCGTTCAGACGATAATAATTTCGCCGTGTTTCTTTTACTTGTCGTTCCAATATGGACTGGTCGCCGACACAAATCAATATTCGCTCTTTAAGATAAATCAGGAGAGCACCTTCATGGTGGTCGGTGACGCAATAACAATGCTATCCCAGGCCTCATACTTCAGCACTTGGCTCTATTCGGATGATTGAAAACCATGGCTGTTCAAAATCTCAATACTCATTATCATGAGCATGTGAACGTCATGTTCCCCGTCTTGGCTAGTAATCCCCCTCTAGGTTCGCGCTGCGGCTCGTAATAAGCTATAGTTGGATATTACGGCCAAATATGGCAGTCTGCTCTCACGACTGCATTCGCGAAAGTGAATCAATCGTGTTTACATTACCTGGGCGCTATCTTGCCTTACGCCGCCATTGCTTATTTAATATTTGAACTATTTAAGTTAAATGCAAAAAGCGAATAAAATTTAGCAATGCTTTGCGTAACGTGCATCAACCGACATGTAGAGAAATTTGGAACAAGGTTTTCAGATTATTTCCTTTAATGATTGGAGTTTCTAATTAACAAGTAATACTTGGTAAGAATAAGTAAGCCCTTAATTTTCACGAAAGTCCTACGGAGAAAGTGTAAGTATTCAAATAAATGTTTGATAAAATGGCTTTAGAACAACGAGGCATTACATTTAACGGTTTAATAAACAGCAAGGTGTGTTTACTCAGAAGTGTGCCAAACTATACATAAAACACGTGGTGTGATCAAAAGTATCTATTAGCCGACTTTTGTTTGCAGGAACGGGATCTTCTACTCACAGTTCACGATGTATGTGTTCACATCTCTTCCGAGAACAGATAACTTTCTGATAATGTTTAAATCGACTAAAGGGCTTGATAAATTTCAGTCAACGAGCTTTTTTTTTTATTTTAAAAACCTTTCCCTTGTTTCTTTGTGATTAACATTTACCATAGTTTTCGATAACCCGGCATTCAAATCTATTAAGCACCCGAGAAGTATCAACCACTTTCCAACATTGTAAAATTTAAAGAAAACATAATATTTAATTCTATAATTGGACATTCAGTTATGGTTAACAGAGACTAAGAGGAAACTATCGTCTATTAATGGCAAATAAAAGTACAACATTTTACTGAGAAATTCCTCTTAATTGTTGAACACTGTAGTCAAAATGCATATTAAAGGTTCTTACTTTAAGCTTTAGAAGCAAAGCTAAGTCGCTGTACGATTGCACGAGTTGTCCTTATTAGCAATTACTTAGCTAAACATCACGAAACATCAGGGAAAGGTGAGAAACTACCCAATCTAATCCTGAATTGATATCTGTTTTACCAACCGTGCTACCTACTAGAAAACTATTGAAAGACTATCTGATTATACCTGCACTCAACGCTTCCAGGTTTCCGCACTTGTTTTTCAACTAACAATGTGGTAACTTCAGTGCCTATCTGCGGATGAACATGGCGCTATAGAGAGATTATTCGAGACAAGAGGAGGGGATTCAAAGTGAAACTTGAGGTAAGGAACTTGATTTTCTCCTGGGTAATATCAACCATATGTTCTCCCAGCGCTCGAAGGTCATGTATAATACTTTCATACTAAAGACGTCTTGACATTTCTTTCTGCTTTCCCAACTATGACTGACTTTGATTATTTTATCTGAGCTGACCCATATAGGCCCTTGACTTTATTATTCTTATAATATAGGGTGAATTATACAGCTTGATGAATTTTTCATAATACAGTTTCATCTATTCTCCGGTCATCTCATCCAGCTTCCACCTTAATAGTTTTTGCAAACTATTTCGTCTTGAGATTCGTAATTTATGTTCATCTAACAGGTTCTTAGTCGACCTGTTGGAACCATAAGTTATTGCCGGCAGAACTACCGTTCTGTACATTTCCATTTCGACTTTCTTGATTTTAATCGCGAGGCTAGAACATTCTCTACTAAACAGAAACTTGTAGTTCCTGATTCTAAGTGATTTGCTGCTTTTTCAGTGAACATAGTTCTGTCTTGTTACATATTATCCCAAGTAAGTCAACTTGTTTATTTTCTCTCTGACTTCATTCTTAATTGCTATGTATGTTTGGTACACCCCCTGTTTGCCCTTGCTCTCGTACATTCTGTTTTCTCTACGTTCATCTGCAGACTAGAATATTGGTCTTACTTTGGACCATCCATTACTATTGCTAATTAAGAAGACACCATGCACACATGCGAGAATATGGTGCAAGCCATCAAATAATGGTCCTTTCTTCTCTTTTATGTTCATAATAACATATGCAACGTTTATAGTCTAATACTTATTTCGCTTTAAATTGTGTTTTTGCGTGGAATCTTCAAGCAAGAAACCAAAACTATTAAAAATTTTAAAATTTAGTTGAATTTATTATCAAACGTATAGTTGACTGAAAATTGGATTTATACTTGCAGATGACACAAATAAAACTAAATTTATCTGCTGAACACCAGAGGTGAAAGAAAGGATCATACTCTTATTTTCCAGGTAAGCACTAGACAGTATAGTTCCTGGATCTGGAAAAACAACGTTCGTTTTAATCACAATTTCGGGAACAAAATCTTTGACAATGATAAGTTCTTCTCTGTGTACAATGATTTTTAATTTAAAGGAACAGAATCCATGCAAGCAAGTACCAAGGACGGTGGAAGGATTATTGGTTATTTATTTAATTGTGAACACAGACAATATTGTATGAACGGTTAGACTGAATTGATAGCTAAACTGAATTGATGTTTCCATGTTTCAATTACATACTTTGCACATTTCAGTTGATTGCTCATTTCTAGTGCTATACCTTTGTGTTGCCTTGGAAACATCCATCATACGTAATGTTTTAAAAATAATTAGACAAAGTGATTCACATTCCTCAAATAACTGTCTACCGAGTATGTTAATACAGTATAATTATAATTTATTTTTCCCTTTTCCTCTGTTCCAATTGTGAAATTAACTCCGCTATTCTAAGTAATTTACATTCAAAGAAATACTGACAAATTGTCCTTGTAAAAAGTATTGACAAACGTAGAAATAAATTAGTTATACGGAAAATAAACTAATTTGATATTCAAGCTACTGCA
This sequence comes from Lepisma saccharinum, assembly GCA_022664845.1. Classification (NCBI taxonomy): domain Eukaryota; kingdom Metazoa; phylum Arthropoda; class Insecta; order Zygentoma; family Lepismatidae; genus Lepisma; species Lepisma saccharinum. The sequence goes on from JAGDQP010027073.1 coordinate 22,613, forward strand.
ACAATTTTCTATACAGAGGCATATTGATCTTAAGTATGGTTAATGCTGGTTATCGAAATTACTTTTACAAAAATAATCGTACACAGGGTCTGTCAGAAGTCTTAAGCTCAACAACCTGCTAAATGGTATTGTATTTAGTTCAAAAGAATCGGATCCCTGAAAAAAATCTTTCTCACTGTGATCACAACTAAGTTTTATTAATATCTGCTCCCCAGTTGATATTATTTGATACAGTAGAAAATTGCCGTGAATTTTCCCCTCCCTAAGCACAGAAGTTGTCGGTATTGCCAACTGATTTTATAAATCAGTTCTTAAATGCTATCCTTGCGTTCTTAAATGGTATCAATGCCTTTGCAAATGTTATTAGCATTGCAGCTCCAACGTGTGTGTATATTATAAGCATTTAGGACAATCTCAATAAGAAATATTTTCCTAAAATTGATTTTACTAATTGTTTTATACGAGATAGAATACAAAAGTTGAAGCCAGTATTTGCACTACAACAAATAGTACAAGAGTTAGTTTAAAATGCTGTAAGTAGATAGAGCTAGCTATTTTCTCCAGAAAATCCTAGATGATCCTTTCGTGTGTGCTAGATATGGAAGTCTGTTACTGGAAGTTATCACCTCGTTAAAGAAGAAGCTCCACAATTGTTGATAATTTCAAATAAGAACTTCAAGGATATAATTATTACTTCCGAAAGCAATGAACGCAACTATTTTTAAAGTTATAAATTCTATATTTTGGATACCTCAATATACTGAACAATTTCAGTACTGGGTTCGGAATTACATTGTTATTTCTTTAACATTTTGACATATTTAGAAATAATAAAACAACTTGTATTATATATTTCCACTGGATATCATAAAGACGTCAATTAATTTACTTTTCTCCTAACATAAGCCAAAATTAAGTTGAATTAAGAAGAATATTTATAAACAAGTTTTGTTAACCACAGAACTAGAAACGTATTATAACTGATTGGACAAACAAGGGGGAGTATTTAGTCCAGCCTGATTTACATATATCCTACTGGCAATTTCCAAAGTTTCTCGCGTTGTCGGGGAGGGTGTAGGCCATAGTGATGTTGCCGCATAAAAATTAATTTTATCTTGTCTTCGTCGTCTACTTTCCAATATCCTCTTCCACACCCTTTTCCGGCCTAAGGCTGAGCCTGAGATGCCTAAAGGCCGTACAATAATAAATAAATATGTAATACAAAATGTCAACTTAAAATATGAATTAGGTTCCCCCCATGTTCACTTATAAAATTGCATATGTAATACCAAATCAACAAACAATCCGTTTGTTAAAGTTCATGGTCTAGCCTTTTGGTCTGGATTTAGATCACGAAGAGAATATCGTAACATAAAGACAAAAAAGGTGAATTTTAAGATTACGTACGATCTGAACTACAAAATACTTAAAATACTGCACTTCATTTATATTTTAAATAAAATTAATTTTGACTTAATTCATATTTTTAAACCATCTTATTTAAATTATGAATTAAGTCACTTTGATTTAAATATATATAAAAACGTATATTAGCATTAATTCATATTTCACTTCTATTTTTTTTTCCATTTCAAGTACTGAATTGTGTACATATATTATTCAATCATTACTCTTGACATCGTATCAAACTTTGGAGGTCCAGCAAGATAGGTTTCGGGCTCGGAACCAGATCGGACTTCTTAATTTGTAGACTCCCGATTTAAAGTGTTTAGAATAATAATTTACAATAGATTTTGGATGCGTGAGACTCACAAAATGTACGAAATAAAGTACGTCTTCTGTCTTGAATTTTGTGAACCATTCTCTCACAGTTCTTCCTTTACAAGCAACTTTGCTAAACGTTTTGCTAATGTTTCGGGTTGCATCTGATGCTCAATGCCCAAGTTTGAATTCATGTAGCTCCAAGAGGTGAAAAATACGTTTTCGTAAATACGTTTGAAGTACTCTGAAACCACAGAAAAAAAATGACTGTCGCTATATCTTGATACTGTCACCTACAAGTCTGCAGTCTACAATTGTTATCAAATTAGAATCTTTGGTCTCTAATTTCAAGGATAACAAAATACTGCGCATCAAAACCGTGAAACATAAAACTAGCATGAGGAAAAATATTATTTGCGTAATTTTCTTCATTAGTTTTCATGATATCAATTTCACGAAAATATATATGTTATCTTAAAGTTTAGTTTTCTTGTTAAAAGACACCAAGCAGAGCTTAATGTCCTAAAAGCAAGTAGAGATTATCTGAATAAACACAGTAAAACTTATAAAATCTGTATTTATCTTCAGACGTATCTCTTGTAAGCTGTAAGAGATTATTAGCATAAATATGGAAACTATTCTATGATAAACTGCTTACTATTTCTGAATTAAAACATTTTGAAACAAGTCATTCAAAAATATTATTTTGCTTTACTTTTCTTTAAAAATGCCTTTTGTGAACAGACAAGTGATCTATGTGTAATGCCCTTTCATCGTAGAAGAATTGAATAATGTTCGTATAGAGTCTAGGCTATCAACCTTCAGTTTATAGTGCTCCTAAAGTATATGCTTAGAAGCAAAGAGGTGTAAATGCAAACAGGATTGAATTTAAACTAATTTCATTCAAACTATATTAGATACATATTAACGAAACTTTTACAAGAGCACATGAAGGTTCACTACGTTATATGATTCACATCGAAAAGCATAAATA
>JAGDQP010027074.1:0-25328 GCA_022664845.1 Lepisma saccharinum
TCGTGGACCGATAAAAATACATTAGACATATACGGAGGTAGTGCTGGCATCTTTTGTTGGAGATCGTTACTTTAGATTATCCTTAATAAGCTTCTCTTCATAAAATGATACAGCACGGGAATTTTGCCGTCCAAACGCAAAAAAGCGTATCTGTAATATTTGACCGAAATTGAATTCATATATTCTACTTGGTGTTATAATATCCCAATTTGTACAATTTTGCAGATACACGTTTTGCCTAAGCACGGCAGACTTTTGTCCAAAGAGAGAAAGCCGTAACATGCAAATTGACTTCATAGGGTCTACTTTTTATTAAACAACTATATTTCAGTCGAATGTGTAGATACGGTCTTTTGCCTTTGGACGGCAGAATTTTTCTACTTTATCAGTCGTTATTAATGACAGACAGAAGTTGTATAGACAATTTTAAGACACCCTGTATTGATGATATCACAGAAAGTCCTATTTCGTTTAATTACGTTGTTCTACGTAGACGCTTATCTCTAACTGGAAGGAGTTAGTAAGACAGCCTAAACCTTTCGTAAGTTTTATCATATTTCAACATAATTTAGCCAACTGCACGAAATTTACTATAATATAGAACTATTGATCCCAATTGAGATTCACAGCGGATTGAAACACGGCGATGCCTTGTCACCACTACTATTTAACTATGCGTTAGAATATGCGATTCTTAAAATAAAAGAGGGCAGAAAGGGACTAACATTGAATGGCTTGAATCAATTATTCGCCTATCCTGATAATGAAGATTAAATATAGATGCACTGCAAAGTCCCACCGATGTCTTAGTAGAAGCTTACGATCAGATCTGAACGTAGAGGAAACAAAATAACTTACTTGATAGAAGGCGAAACACAGAAGACGAAAGAAATACAAACACAAATTAAGAAGGAGATTACAGTGAAAGTAAATAAATGTAAAAAATTGCAAGCATATGTATCAACCAAGAACGAGGTCATGGAAGAAATAAAAAGTCGCATAGCATCGGCAAACGCATGTTTCGGTCAGTCAAGTAACTCCTAACGAAGGAAGTTGAAATTGAAAATATATAGAACGGCTATTCTGCCTGTAAAACTTTACGGTTGCGAAAGTAGAATCTTGCCAAAGAACATTAATTGTGTGTTTGAAAGTAAGGTTTTCAGATAGACATACAAGTCAAAACGAGACAAGATGACCGGAGAATGGAGGAGACTGCATAATGAAGAACTTCACAAACTGTGTGACTCACCCGATATGATAACAATATAATGATATCACGACGGCTAAGATGAACAGGAAATGTAGTTCGGATGGAGGAAAACGAAGATTATATTTTATCATGGTTAGTAAGCCGGAGGAAAAGAGAACGTTGGGAAGACCGCGTCGTCACTGGAATGAGAATAGTAGAAGAAATCTTGGAGAGGTACATGTTCATGATGATATCTTGTCTTGATGTTACCCAGGATAGAATCTAATGGCGAACGTTTTTTACATTCTTTTCTTTAGTTCACAATGGTTCGTGGGTGGTGTCCTCAAATCTTGCAACGTTAATTTAACTCATTTCCCAACATCAAACAATGGTGAAATTTTGCATAGCGAAGTAAGTCGGCTGACAATACAATATTCCGTTGTTACTAAAAAAAGAAAAGTATGGGGCGCGCTAATTGAAGAATTTATAAAGTGGCTGTATGTGAGAACGCGCCCCATGCTTTTCATTTTAGTCATGCATAAACATATTTTTTTAATTTTTAGTACGAATTGTTTAAGAAAAGTATGTCTTTAAATTGTTTTTTTATTATTATTATTATTTAACTGAGGTAGTGAACCTGCGAGTTTCGTAAGCCATAGAGTTAGTTAGTTATATCCCAATAGAAATACGAATGATATAAAATATATTATTCATTATGTTATCAGATTATATATTCACAAATTTAATTTAGCCCTTCTCAAAGACGTGAAACAAATTCTTATAACCCGCCACACTGTCTCTTCGGGCACCGTTCATGCAGACCGTCCCTTCTCCCTATGAGAATATTGACAAAGGTACCTTAAAAAAGAAAGCACAAGAATTATTAGAACTAATTAAAGTGTAAAAGCGATAAATAAAAAACAAAGCACAAAGACAAAACATTTAACTACAATTTTTTTAAACAAATTTCGTTAAACGAAAAGAAATATGTTGTTACATGGGATAGCACCTTGTTTAGGCATTGAAATCGCTACTGTGTGTTCATTCGTTCTCTCACACATGTTTTGTTTTCCCACTAAAATAATGGCTCAAACAGGTCTTGATTTTGAAGACAGATGGAGCTGTCTACATGTTCCGATTGTCTTCTTTCCGATGACCAAGAAACCACAACATTGACAGTAGACGATCTGTTACTGGCAAGGAAGACAGAAGATGTCGCTTCAATCTAAGAGACAGTGAAAAATGGTGCGCAGGTCTGGTTGTATCCGATATTGGAATGTGTCGCCACTGATTTTTTTTTAAACTATAAAAAAAGAAAATAATAATGAAGCACTAAGAAAAAGCACTGCGTCTGTTCTATTGGGACGAGTAGACATTCCGTGTCGTGCCCCATTTTTTTTTCTTCTTCATATTTTTGAAGTGCGTTTTCCCGCTCACAAATTGTTGTTCATTCCTTGGCTTTAGGTTAATGATAAACTATTTAAACAATGCATTCTCTAACATTCCGGAAGAAATAGATTTTCTTGGTCATCAATGTCTTAAGAAATCCGTTTTAAGAAAGGTATTTTAACATTTCTTTGTGCACTTCTGTACGAAGGAAGGTGAAAGTTAGAAGCCATGTGGTAGAATTAAACAGAGCTGAAACCGGGTCCCTTTTGGCGACCCTGTACGAAACTTGACAGAAAAACACTTGTACTGAACTTATTTATTGTGCATGTTCAAAAGAAAATGTTTTCAAAGCACAATAAACTAGGAATTTTCAGCGTTATATTTTTCGTGCTCTGGGGGTTAAGCTCCCAGGCCCCTGTCACCCCTGAAAGAAACACTATTCAAACGTAATAAGGAAATAATTTTAAATTCTATTTAGCCCACTGGGTCAAGCCGAAGCGTAGACCGAATGACCCGGTGCAAAATTTGACTCGAGGGACTCATTTCGGATCTGGAGGGAGGAATGATATTTCAGTTTGAAATGTTCAAATCACTGACTACCATAACACTGAAACTCTCCTGGCACAAAAAAGTACACAAAAATGTAACCAAAAAGTGAACTTTTTGTGAACGCATGTGAACTTTATGTAAACCTATTGAAAATGAATGTGAACTTTTAGTGTGTTCAATGTGTCTATTTGTTGGCTTCTGGCTCAAAGTGCACATTTTGTACACATTAAGTTCATATTTACCAAATTTCACAATATCTACACTTCGTTTTGAGTTCACTTTAAGTACATTTGCCAATATTAAGTTAAATTTCTGTGCATAAATTGTGTATTAGTACACCAGAAGTGCATATATTATGCACTAAGAATGTGTCGTAGTTCATATTAACTTCATGAAAAGTTCACATAATATGCACTAAAAACGTGCTAAAACTGGGAGATATTGTGAATTTTATTTCGGAAAATATTATGAACATTATGTGTACTTTAGGGGTACTTTGATTTTCAGAGAACTCGTATAAAAGTAAAAAAAAAGTCACAAAGAACGTAAAGCTAGTTTATAAGTGTGTAATATTTAAAAAAAATCCAGTATTTTTTAAATATAATATTCGAAGGTGTTGAGCTATATTACTGAGGTAAGAATTAGAATATTTCTGGAGCTTTTAAGAGTACGGTACTAATTTTCCAGTAACTACAAAGTGTAATATCAAAACTTTATCACCACTTCCAATTAGTGTTAGATTCTTTTTGTGCAGTTTGTAAGTAGGTAGCAAAATGTGTAATATTGGAAATTGTCAAGCTATTAAGCGTCATATTAGACATCGTAAAGTATTGTGAAATTTTGGAATTTTTCAACCATTGCTAGATTTATTTTTAAAATTTCTGCTACTAGTAAGTGTAATTACTACAAAATGTAATTTGGTGTAATTTTGAGAAATATCTCCGAGTAAATCTAATTTTAAAATATATTTAAAGCAGTGGACGGGAAAGAAATGAATAAATATTTTAATTTAAGAACAAATGTTGAACGAATCTAACGCTATAACATAGACGTCATCGAGTCGCTGAATTTGCAATTTCTGCTATGCGCATTTTAACAAAATTTTCAGGAGAACAATAAAATGTATTTTTAAAGTTACCTATTATTTTTACGTCGATATTAATTAATGTTACATGCAGTGAGTAATGGGAATATCCATTAGCAAATATAGTCAATTCAATATCTTACTCAGTTTCACCAAGAAAAAAAAAATTGAAAGTCTAATTTTTCATATAACAGGAATTAACGAAACCAAACACATAGCAGATGTTGTTTTTTCAATTTAAAACCATTGGATGAAATAATTTAACACATAGCTATGATTTCAAAGGATGGGGAGTACATTTCTCTTACGAATGACACCAAAAACTCTGACTTTTGAACACATAGCAGGTACTACAAATCAAGCGACGACGTGTTTCAAGTGAAAAGAAATAAATCGCACGCATTTTCGTATTCGTTATTGTTGTAAAAAGTAACCTAGTTTTTAATTACATGAAGTTAACGACTGCGTGGAAAACTACTGTTTTCTTTAAAAAAAAAAAAAAGTATTTTCTTTTAATAATTTGCTTCTAAACAGAGCTGGAACGGGTCACCGGGTTAACCGAGTCAAATTTTGGACCGGCCTACTGTTTGAGACCCGGTCTGACCAACTGATCCGAAAGACAAAGCAAAGTTTTTAATTACTTCCTTGCGTTTTAACAATGTTTCTTTCAAGGCTGACCGGGATCCGAGGTGTTGCACCTAGAGCACAAAAAAATGCGACGCCGAAAATGCCCACTTCAATATAGTTCTCAGACCGGGTCATTCGGGTCAAGTTTCGGACCGGGTCTCCGGGTCATCTATGTTCAAATCGGTGACACGGTTTCAGCTCTGATTCTAAATGCTAACCGAAATTAACCTAACCATTATTATTTATTTGGTTTCTTGATACTCAACGCTAACTTCAATATAAAGGAATTTCTGTACTGTATAGAATTACTTTTCCGTTTGCACTGGGGTTCCCTTAATTATTATTATTATTATTATTATTATTTGTTCGGGACATTTCCAATTGTTTAAAAATCTGGACAATTTGTAAAAAAAAATGTTAAAAGTTACGAGAAAAGTCTTTTTCATATTTGACTTGACGTACGATACTGATATAACGAGGTGCATGGGGTGGGGGTGTTTTTTTTTAACATAAAGAAGTCGCTCTTCTATTCATTTTTTAAGTTGTTTTATTGAAAATTCAGGATACACAAAATTTTGAAGTCGAAATCCGAACTTTGGACCCCTCATAACTCGTGAACAGTATAAAGTCTACAGCATAGTACTGCACACGGTTACTGCTAAGGTCAATGGCTATTACCATACCAAGTTTGGTTAAGATCTGACATATTCCTTATTTTACGGATTTTATTTCACATATGATAATTTATACTCTTTTACGATGTTTTTAAATCAAGAAAAGAACGAAAATACATATCGTACTTATGCAAAAAAGGACTACTTTAATATAAGACTACTTTATTATGTAAAGGGACGAACCTGTCATCTAACTAAAGATATCACAACTAAAATGCACAAAAGTCGAACTACATTTCATAATTATGTACAAAGGGCATTCTTTGCCCTTTTTTAAAAAATAAGGTTTGATGAGCTGTTCGCACTTCTTGTGTATATACGACAAATTATTTTAATTAACTAATATAAATTACGTATTAAAAAAATCTATAATTGTTCCTTGTAATTGAATAGAGTGTACCCTTTTTTTATCTATATTATTAAATACTCTTGTACTTCAACATACCAGTAAGCACCACCTTTGCTGCCTTTCCTGTGCGTGGTTGTTGTGCGTTGTATCAAAATGACTGCTGAAATTAAAGGACGCTTAAAAAGCGGGACATTTTGAAATAAAAACGGAACTGTCCTTTAACAATCGGGACCAATGGAAACCCTAATTTACACCTTAACACTTCAATTATAGTATACTTATATTATTTTAACTTTATTTAAATATCTGAAATACCGTAGTTAACAACCACCAGACCACGTTACTATAAATATTGCATTTCCATAAGAACATTGTCGCTAAATGAACGAAAACTTTTTGCCTATACCTATCATTGATTATATCTTAATGTAACAGGAACCGACCCTAATATTTCTTTATCTGAGCAAAGAAGATGAGTATGCAATTTGGGTAAGCTAGGGTGAAAAGTTATTAAGGGAGTATGAAGAAAAATTCTAAGAGTTTGACCTTTTAGATTTCAAACCATTTCTTTTTTTTTTTCTCGTGATAGTAACAAAGCGAAAAAAAAAAAAGAGATGGGCGGCGGTTCAGGTCTCTGACAAACTTCTCTTTTATTGTTTGAAGAATGTCCGTGGCTTGTCGGTGGATTCCAAACAGCAGTTTCTAGTAATGTCACGTATGTTGACGAGTCTGAGGTCAATTCTTGTGGACAAAATATTTGGAGTTTGCTCTGTCACGGTTATTCATCTTATTCCTCTGACTCATCTCATCTCCATGCTTCTTCTTCTTCCTTCCTCTTCTGTTTCTCTTTGGTTTTATAATGGGAATGCTCGGAGGCAGTTCTGCAACCCGAAAGTTTATCCTCCGTAAGGCGAATCGATGGTGTTTTGCCACTGTCCTATCTTCCAACGAATCCAGATTATATTCTGAGGTGCTAGACAGACAATTTCAAAGTGGATTGCCAACCAAAAGTCTATTGTACGATAAATAACAAGTCTATAGTATACTAATGAACATGTTTATAGTTTGTAAAATTCTATTGCACAATTAACCAGTTTTACTTTAACCAGTTTTACTTGTAACGGAGAAGTCAAAGTGAGTTTTGTTTAACGAAATTCCAGCGGAGTTCAGCAACGGTGTAATCTATCTTCCGTTAAAGTGCAATATCAAACCACCATCGGTTCACCGTGCCCAGGGAACTTTGGACCTGTGGGCAAAACACAAATCATCATCATCACCAGTCTTCAAGGTCCTTATAACATCCATATGCCCATCAAGATTTCAAATCTGAAATAATCTCTTACATACTAACGCCTCGGATTACTCAGTAATTTTGTATTTTTAAAAAGGAAAATCCACACTGCCATTCAATACAGAATTTTTAGCTTCCAATTACATCAAAGATACTATTCTTTTAAAAAAAAAATATTATTGTTGATTACAAATAAGGATGCACACATGGATACGGATCTTGGAACAGGCGCCGGTTCTCTTTTTCTCAGGACCCGGTTTCGCCCACCCCTAATTACAAATGTTACGCAGAAGCATCAAGCGTAATTCTATAGAGCAGGCTAATTAACAACGAAAGTAAAAATAGCAAAGTCAATGGTAAATATAAAACTAACCATGAAAATACGAAATTGATGAGTTCAGGGAATTTTAATTAAGCAGTGTTTAACAAATATATATATATATATGCTAAATAAATATCAGAGGATTCTATTTTTTTTATTTATTTTTATTTTCACTATATAAAATAATACATTTCTTTTACAATTTTTGCATGGATTCTGCCAGAACCTGAAGGGAATGTCACCCTCAAATTCTCGAGCACACCCTTCAATTTTAAAGAAATATAGTAAAAAACAACATAAAACTTGGATAATTATACCGCCGAATTTTGACCGGTGTAAAGTAGAATTTTGTAAATCCATATCAATTTCTTATTTCTAGTTACAGAAGTAAAACTTCCAAATAATAATCTTTACAGAAGAAGCATGTCCATAGTTGGCAATCTTGTTAAAATAACAACATATAGCTGTATCAGTGTATTCTGATGATGTAATCGGAACCTCCACGCCATCTTCATGTCTAGGAGAAAACATCCCACGGCTCTCAAGTATTACCTATTGTTTTTCAACGTGGACCTCCCCCCGGCTAGGAACAATGCCGAGGTTTGCTAAGTCATGAAGAAGAATTAAAGTCGGTTCTCGCGATGAAGTATACTTCTCTTCCCCCTGTGGCCACAGTTCATTTCCCGATGTCACAAGTTTACGATGAGAGATCTAGAAATTAAAATTTAAAAAAAAGAAAAAAAAAGATGAAAGAAATAAAAGGTGTGGCAATCATTCGTTTCATCGAACGTCATCTCAATCGTTTCTTTGAATAAAGTGCAACTACAGCTCTCTTGGCTTCCTCGCGGGTGTCAGCGGGAGATTTTATAGAAGCAAATCATCTTTTTTTTTTGTTACTTTTAAATCCCAATATCAACAGTTATGGTGCAGAAATTCAAGTAGGGGAAAGTTTGACAAAACGGACAGATGTAGATTTAATTGACTATAGTGTGAATAGCAAGCAACTAACCAGAGTACTTTTGGGCTCAAATGAAACGTCCATTCCTCCACTATACAGGAATATAGCTAAATATTTCAGTACTGTTTTCGTTTCTTCAGAAATTCCATTAAAAAAAAAAAAGATAGTTTCCCCGTTTTGCCTAACCGGTTTGGTAAAATGGGATAGTCATTTGAATCAATTGTAAATTCCATCACACATCAAAAAATTCTTAACATAAACCTGTAATCTCTGTTTATGCGTGTAGAAGCTATGAAAACAGTGATAATAATACAGAAAAAATAAAAAGATTGCAATAAATAAATCTCTGTGAAAGATAAATGAGAAATGTAATTTCTGTTTTGGTAACTTATACAAAAATTGCAAAATAGTTTTGGACACTTTCAAAACAGTGCCTCTTTTTATTGTCATATAAAACAGTTTTAATGCAATCTCCATACAAATAGTGCGTCCCATTTTGCCCAGCAATTTGCCTCCCTATTTAATTATGGGTGATTAAATTAGGTCTAGTTTCGCGGAGGTATGAAACTATGAAACTATGAAATATATAAGTAACTTATTTCTTATCAAGGTAGAATCCAAATATAACTATATACGAAAGATATTTCTTTGGAGTTGAATATTTATTCCACAAGGCTTCTAAATAATTTATAGCAGGTTTCGCTAGCGCATCGTTTGTGACTTCTGGTTACATAGACCTTTGTTATTGACTTAGATATCTCCTGATATCCATTGAATTATCTAGGATTTTCATAATATAACGTAATATACACACACTAAATCAAAAGAGCGAAAAGAGGGTTCATCCGCGCTCCTGTAAAGCGGAATTTTTCAATCAAAAAAGAGTATCTTTAGATGAAAAATGTGCTCTTTTTAGATGGAATTCCGATACTTTTGGATGTAATTTATTCTTCAGACTTCGATTTCTCATCTTTTTAGAGTGGTTTACAATGCATCATGGCTACTAGTCAAGTTTGTTCTCTACCATTTGTTACTGCGAAGGTTATCGAAAGACGAAGACATACTGTGAAATTTAACGCGTTGCGTTTAGTTAAAAATGACAACAGAAGACCTGAGAACTTTGGTGTGCGGAAAATGTACCAGAAGACGTCAGGAGTAAAATATGTACAAGAATTTTTTTTAACGTTGTTCTCAAGTACCTGACAAGAAGAAAGAAACAATTTCGAAGGCGCATTATCGCTGTTGGAGGGTTAGCTGAGGGGTTAAGATGCTGGATGGAAGGTATCGGGTTCAGATCTCTCCGAGTTTAGTTTTTTTAATTTTTATTTTTTACTTTTTCCTATCATAGGTTCTTTCTTATAAATACTCCCTTTTGCATCTTTTTACATTTTCATCTTGTTGCGTCGTTTTTCGAGTACAAAAGACGAAAACATTATTTGAATTGATGGAACTTCATCTAAAAATATGTCTACGTTCCCATTGAAACGGTCTACCATAGATCACGTATTTTTCGAACGGAAATTTCTCATCTTTTCTCCGACGAAAACTCAATCTTTCCGCTCAAATCGAGCGGAATTTCGCTCTTTTGATTTAGTGTGTAGGTTTACAAAGAGATTGCTTCTCCATAGAGACTTTTATTCTTCATCTTAAATTTAAATATGAAGTTTCTTGTTTCTAAAACTTATAACCATCATCCTGGCAACTAATATTTTGTCAAAAGTTTCTGAATTATGATTACATATTGCTAGAACTTAAACTAATGCTAATTTCAATATTTGTTTAATATCTAATTTCTAACCTCTGACAACCATCCTTTCTTTCTAAATGAAAACATATCTATGATAACAGATTCGGTTGTCAAAATATTAAGTTCAATGAAGATCACGTTGTATTTATGTATGACTAATCTGTAACTGTTATCATGAAGTCAGTTCTTAGCTATTCCATAATTTGTCCAATATGGACCTGCTATGGTTCACGAACTCATTCATTTCTATTGTATAAACCGGGTATCATAAGTCTTCCTGAAATAGATAATTTAGTTGAATGTTATTTATTTTATGTCCTTTAGGCATCTAAGGCTCAGGCCGGGATAGGGAGGCGAAAGGATTCGGGAAGGTATCGGCCAGGGCCTACGTTGAAGGTGCCATCCTGGCATTTATTTGGTATGACTGAGGAAAACCCTGGAAAGAACTCAGTCAGAATGGTCGGCCGCTGGGATCGAACCCACGATCTCCCGCCAACGCTCTACCACTGAGCTACGGAGGCCCGGTAAATAGATAATTTAGTCCCTGATACATTTCTCAAATAAGTAAACTTCGTAAACTTTATTTTGTAAGGGCCATTTTTAGTAACTTTGACTTCCCCTCGTCACGATTATGAATACGATGCTCGTTAAACTTCACATGCATGCCCTATAGCAGGGTTTCGAACCCGGAACCTTCGAGTCGCTGGCTTAACGCCCCAAACCACAAGGCTATCAGGTCGGCTTCCCAAATAAGTATTGGCTGGTAACTTCGGTGATTCAATTTCCACTTTGTGGTTATGCTCAACAGATTCCGACTTGCTCCAGTATCTGGTAATGTATCTAACGTATGATCAAATACTTGTAATTTAATTACAGGAGCAGAAGTTTCCGATGTAATGTTGTCGATAATGAACTCGATATTTGCAATCCCTATATCCTCGACTCCTAATTCTACTGACAACTCAGGTTCCGATGCAGGCTTTTCAGATGGATTATCATTGGATTCGGTTTTGCAAACTTTGTCTTCTTGTTGATGTTTGCGAAGGAAACTTGGTTTTTCTTTGACAAAATTTACATTCTTTACCGAATGCAGGATATTTGCGTGGCTGGTGCTGATATTCATACGCCTTACAGATAACTTTGTTTGTTTTCGGTCTCCTGTTATTTGTTGAATTGACTGTAATCCAATACACCTTCCTCGACGAGCAAGCTGATCAGCAAGCTCGACAACAGTGTAATAGCGCCCTTAGCTTTATTAATATTTGTAGAGCTTGTTATCGGTGGTCGTATTGTGTTGGTTAACATTCTGCTACCATTCCTGATAGTTTTAAACTGTGAAGCTAATTTGTACGTAAATATGGTTCATGAAAGTTTAACTGTTGTAACATGGTTTGTAGTTTTCTGTCATAGATTCTTAATTTTCAAATTCAATTTTAACATAGTCAGTGTTTGTACATAACAGAATTAAAAATTGTGAATTCAAAACGGACAAGTATAATAAAAGGCAGATAACAGGTGCAGCCCTGCTAGATGTAGAGAAAGCTTTCGACCGATGCTGGTATTCTGACATCGTTTATAAGCTAATTCAAGTCAATGTCCCACCATTCATACTACATTTTTTTCGCTCATATTAAAAAAAACAGAGCCTTCAACGTTTGACACGAAAGTAAAAAGTCTACAGATAGAGAAATCAAAGCGGGTGTCCCTCAGGGATCCCTTCTTGGACCTGCCCTCTTTCTATTATATGTTAATGATATACCAAAATGCCCCAAAATAGAAGTAGCTATATACGCTGATGACACAATCATTTATTCCTCATCATTTATGCCAAACCAATTAACTAAATATATACAACACTACTTAGATATCTCGGGCCTAGGCCTATGCTTTAAAGTGTCACATCGGCTCCTAAGAGTTCAAAACAGGGCCATTCGTTTCAGTTTATGGCTTAATAGATTTATTTCAGTAACTAGACTACAGAATGAACTAGGGCTTCACCCAATTAGAACTTACACCAGGACTTTAACCAGAACATTCTACTCCGACTCCCATAGGGCTTAGTAATCAAGGCACGTAACATTACGACTAACAACTCTTGACGATCTTATCTTGACAACTCTTAACAGCAGCTCTATCTATATATATATTCCAATTACCTCTAATATCTTAAACTATAAATATCGTGACAATGCAGTATTGCAAAATTTTTATTTATATACTATTTTATATAGTTGTATAATTTTATTGCTAATTTCATATGCAAATGTATATTCGACAACACAGCTCTTGCGGAACAACTATATTACTCATATTCATACTAACTAACAAAAAACAATCATCATCATCATCATACTGACTCAGATTACTTTAATAATATTTTATTCCAGGCAACGCGGCACCGAGCTCGTAAGCATGTAAAACCTCCCTTACTTACTGTCTCACCTAGTAGTGAATAATTATAGCTACCATACGCAGTGCGAATTAATGCAAATGAACAATCCACAATAAGCGCAATATTTAATAAATATACAATCTTTAATTATCTGACGTGATATGAGCATGTAAATTCTACGACTGGTGCACTTTGATCTTTACTACAGTACGATATTGTATGTAGTACGCATTGGATCTCCACTACAGTACGATATTGTATGTAGTACGCATTGGATCTCCACTACAGTACGATATTGCCCCTCTGACTCAAAGTTATGACTGACTCGTGTTCGATTTCCGCTCCTGACTCACTTTTACTCGTCTGCACTTTTAGTATTTATTTTATCTTACACTATTCAATACAATATGGCCATTTTAACAATATAGAAGTATCACTACAGTACGATATTGCGCCTGTCGCCATGATTAGCTAAGAGTATGGTTCTTCTAGCAATGTGTATTGTAGTTCTAACACCACACACCTAACAATAAGTTTTGTAGTCACAACTATACGTAATGTTGTCCGTATATCAACAATGCTCTGTTATATCATGATTATCACAGATATACTATGTTTTAGTGTGTGATATACTGTTTCAGCACACACACACACACTGTGTGGACGCTTTCAAATAAAGATGCAGACTTTACAAAGGTTAATGGACCATCCATTGACCAACATCAGTGCAAACTCTAGTCTCTGCTTCACAAAGCCACCCATGAAGGCCAAGATCGCCAGATGGCTATAAAAGATTTGGTCTGGATTATCTCACAATCATATTGTTGCTTCTTTATGATTTACAGGTACTCTTCAGTCTTGTGCGACTGTAGTGACATCTACATATGTCCTCACAACACTGCAATGACTCATGATTCAGTTTTTGTCTTTTGACAATACATCACGCAGAGAGCAACTATTTCTTTTATGAAATCTCAACAATGACAGTTGAGAGCAACAATGCATATCTTTTCCTTTACAAAGGATATGATTCAACATCGAAATCGAAGATGTTGGTGATTTTTCAGTCTTCCAACAGAAGTGAATATCATTATTGGTTATCTACATTTTTTACTAGGTACTTAGAATATGCTGTTTCGGTCATTATTAACAGCTTTGGGGGTCATTTATCTCTAATGACGACCTCTGACTGAACATAAGCAATGAAGACGTTTTATCGTAGACAAAAATCTGAATACGTAGAAAAAAAAAAGAAACAGTGGCGACGTTGTAAAGGACGGTTGCTTCCTTGCGGGTGGTCCTACGTTCAATCACCGTCGTCAACTCATCTTTGTCGAGTTCTTTTTCTTCTTCTCCGAAATTTATTTCAATCCCAATAAATAAACGTTAGGCAAGATTATGTTCAACATTTGTTTAGATCTATTGTATTCAGTCTAAAGATTCTACACCAAATATTCTAATTTCTAATTCTAATTCTTATTCATTGGTTGATTTTTTTTCTGGTACAGCAATCTGTTAATTTCACAATATTTGTCAAAATATCACAATTAGTCTAGTCCCTGTCCACAAGACCTGTAGGAAAGTCATGTCTGGCGGCTGTGCTCTTCAGATTCTCTTAGTACATGTCTAAACAAGTGTAAATCAGAAGGGTAGATATTTTGGTTCGTGGGCAGTTTTTTCTCTGGGGGCGTAAACCTTTTGGGGGGAGGGCGGTAACTCTTTTGAGGTGTTGCCGGCTTTTTTTTAAAACGATTATATCTTCGATTGTAATTCTAGGAGAACAATAAATGAGATGACATTTCTGGGGTCTGATGAACTGAGTAGCAAGAGCGCTTGGAAAGCGAACTAGGACAACTGGCTCCGTCCCTTGTGAATACAGCATCGTTTCAGTGTGCTAGTGGTCCTCGGCTAGATTCCCAACGGCTTTTATTATTTAAGAAGTACATTATTTTTTTTTCTTGTTCTATCAAGACTATTTCAAACTTAAATTTTGTAAACTAAGCTGCTTGATTCAACTGTGTTTAAACCTTTTTGGCTAGATTCGCTAAAACTTGCATCAAGTTGTCACACTTGTTAAAGAAAATTTTATTGCATTTTAATTTAATTCAAAATACCGTTCTGGGATAATCCTATCTCCTAAACAAATAAACATAGGTTGAAAAAGGACTTCACATTCTTTAAACTTCTGGGAATGAACTCGCCCAAAACGATGTACGATATAATACCATTTCCATTTAAAATTCTAAACACAATCCCAAGACGGCGGTTTTGAAGATGGCCGACATGAAGCCCGTTCACCTATCACCGATATCCAACATTTAGTAATACTCCCTATAGCAATTTTCGACTTATCAGGTTGTTGCCAGCCTTTTTGCCTCACCCAGAAATTAAAAAAAAAAAAATGTCTTTTTGAAATTAATTTTCCTGTTAAGAGTTGGAATTTACAGCATTAAAGCCGGTGATAACTTTGTAACTGTTCGTTCTAGGTGGAAAATGGTAATAGTGACTCAGAAAGAAAAAAATATATGATGGACTTAAATGCAAAAAAAAGTCGCCATCTTTTCAAAATGGCGGCCAATTCTCGGTCTCTAAGCTGTGTAATGTAAACTATTTCTGTATAGAGTAGCAAAAATATCACTTTATTGCATTTTTTGGGTCAGGGGATTTTTTTCAATGCATTTCCTGTACTAAAACGAGTATATTTTAGGAGATATTTAGAATTCTGGTATTCCTCCCTCCTTCCCGCCCTTCGTAGCGGGTCTGCGGTGACTACCATCACTTTGGTATGGTAGAAAATTACACCACCTACAATATTCTACCATCAAATTGCACCCGGGATGTCAAAAACAAACCCACTAGGAGAATACAATTGTACAAACCAATTAAAAAAAAAAAAAGTTTTTCCCCTTCTCCTCCCTCTATTTTTAAATCGTTACACTAGCGATCCATACCTTGTTTTATTTCTTGGATTATTTCGAAAGAAAACAAGCCTTATTTATTGTTCTCCTGCAATTACAACCGATGCTACAATCGTTTTAAGAAAAGTCGGCAACGACTCAAAAGAGTCACCGCCCCCATAGAAAAAACTGCCCACGAACCAAACCAAAATGTCTACCTTGTGATTTACACTTGCTTAGACATGTACTAAATGAATCTGAAGAGAACAGCTGTCAGACATGACTTTCCTACGGGTTTCATGGACAGGGACTGTATTAAACCACAGCTGGTACTCGAACCAGGAATCATGAGATTGTGATTTAAAACGTGTTGGTTTGTACCAGAGAATTACAACGGTCTTCATATTTCCATGGATGCAATATTAACTGAGTTCTAATGTTAAGAAGGGGGTTTAATATATCTAATGTCAAAATGGTCGGGTGAAATTCTATAGTCAACCCCAAATCTAAGCGACAATAACTTGATGGTAGATGTCTTGTTTCTTAAACTCAATTGAGATGTAGATTCTCAATTTCATATCAGTCACCAATGTAAATACAACGACATTCGGGCAAAAATATGACCTCGGGACAGTGTTAACAGATTTCCGTCGCAATATTCCCCTCAAAATACTTTTTAAAAAATCCCGATTTTTGTAAAACATTCCCGGCTGCTAAGTTTACTTTCTAAATTACTGAAAATTGTTTTTAAAAAATGCGAAAAATATTCAACAAAATTTCCCGATTTGATGTCTTTTTCCCACTTTTATCTTCATGTGGCCCAGATTTTTCCGTTTTTCTGGAAATTTCCCTACATCTGACAACACTGCAGTTCGGGGTGGCCCAGAGGGATTTCTCCTGCGCGTAGTCACGGTTTCAATTTCCGCCTTAGTTCCAATGAACGGAGTGATTCGAAGCCCACTTTACCAAAAACTGTAGGTCCCATCCTTATAAGCTTACCAGCTCGTTTAGGACGTTAATAACAATTCAATCAACTGGGCAAAAATAATCTTTAATTTCAGTTTTAATGACTTGGATTACGAGGGATATTCAACAATTATTGTCCCTGACATAGAAAGAGTTGAATCACGACTTTTGTGCCTTAGTATTTTGTTGTGCAAGAGTTTAGTAGTAAGTGTTAAAAATTTCAGACTTCTATTACTGATAGTGATAATTTTATTTATGATTTTCAGGCTGTCAGATAGTCCAAAATTGTTATTGATTACGAGTCCGTGCATCATAAACCAAGTTAGGTCTGTTTAAGCGAAATAATGAGCGATTTGTTGCCATATATGTACCAGTGGATGAAACCTAGAATCACCATTGCAATTCGGAATGCAAGGAGCAAATCTTGTAGTGACGGCACCAGAAAAATCCCCCTCGCTGTAAATTCAAAGCTCAAGCATCCGTTGGTAAAGTTATGGGGCGCCACAAGTTTTTGGGGCGCCAAGAGAGTTCTCCTGATTGATTGTCTCGAATAATGACACACGATCACTGGACACTATTATGCACAGCTAATTCTAAAATTAAAGGATGCAATCTACTACAAGAGGGGGAGGAGTGATAATCAGGAAAGTCCTCCTGCACCAGGATAATGCACCCGCCCACAGAAGCCATTACACAATAGTTGCAATTGAAGCTGCATGTTGTGGACTCATTCAGCATCCTCCCTACTCCCCAAATCTTGCTCCAAGTGACTTTCATTTGTTCCCAAATTTAAGGAGTCAGTTTTCATCATTTTTACAACCAGGACTTACTCGCAACCTGAAAAACATAAATAACATTATTATGTTTGGGACAGGAACAATATATCAGGGACAATAATTGTTGAACATTCCTCATACAAGCACATCTTTCAACCAGTATTTAAGATTGGGTGGATAAATGGAATGGAGCGCAAGTGCGTTTGCCGTCAAGGTTTTTTTGGTCCGCGGTTGATCAGTGGTAGAGAGCTCTTCTCTGGTGATTGAGATCCCAACTTGTGTCATGTGCGTTTTGTGATATATAAACACCGTGTGCGTGAGTGCTTTTCCGGGTTCTCTCCGTTCCTCACACTTTCTTCATTCTACTAATTCTCTCATTATTATCTATTCTACCCGAGCCAAAGTTGACTAAAGCCCTTAAAAATTAAATTTAAAAAAGAAACAATTAAGAAGTTGCATATATGTGCCCCGTCTTCCTCTCTTCTCCTCAACCATACATTCAATTGCATCCCTCAGTATGCAATCGCTACGCATGTAATGTCCTATAACAATTTTACATTAAGCATCTTCTGTATTCAGCTAATCTTTTCCATTCTACTCCACATCCATATTTTGAATTCCTCTAAAGTTTTTTTCTTTACTTCCTCCTAGAGACCACGTTTCGTTCCCACGTTTCATTCCATTCAATTCCTTTTAGGATTCAGCAATAAGTGCTGTCAAGTCTTATATAACCACTTTGTCCGTCTGTCGTCAACTTTCAACTCAGGAACTACTTGTGCTAGGAAGGTGATTGAGTTGTCGTCTGAAAGGTCTTGGCGAGACGTGTTCAATATCGTGTAGATAGCCAGATCGTAATATCCCGAGGTACGAGGGGGGCAATTTTCAGCTCAAGAACTGCTAGGCCTAGGAAAGTGGTCGTGGTGTCTTTAGGAAGGTTTTTTTTTTAACGAAACATTGATCCTCCAAATAGGACTGCACAGCACCCCGACTGAATTTCGTCTTGTTTTTATTTGCCTACAGTAAAGAATATTTTTGTTAACAAATGGTTCTTCCGGTATTAATCATTCCTTTCATATTACACCCCCTCCCTCCCACACACAAACTCTATTTATAAATGTCAATACTTGGCTTTTCTTGTAAGATATTTTTTCCTAAAGAAGAAAGACATTGGAGGAGAAAAGGTTGAAAAAATTAACCTGTATTTAAACAGTTAGGTTTTGAAATAAAATTAAAATATGTTTTAGTTTAGGCGAAAAAAACGGAAAAAACTTGTCTGTACTGACAGATCCCTCTGAACACTACTACCAACAAAAATGGAACATGTATTCAATTGTCAAATGTGACAATTGTCATCCATTGCAGATGAGAATAGGATCATCTACTAGCCTGGTTGCGTGATCACAGGCAACAAAAACAAAAGACTAAAACAGTGACAGCAAAGATGGGTCCCCCCTCTATTCTTTTATTAGTATTATTATAATCGCTTCTCCTTTTCTGCTTTTCTTTGTCCTTTTTTCCCCTTGTTACGACCTTCGTTTATCCACGATCTCTATTATTCTCCGTTTCTTCTTCCTTTTCTTCCCATCTCGCGAGTCTCCTCAGCTTCCCAGCGGGAGCAGAGAAAATGGCAGCACCTGGGTTCCCATTGTCTTCCAGAAGCTGAGGGCGTGGCCCTACCTCAACTGAGTGATGTCTGTTCAGGTGCGGGGATTGTTTTCAGCGACCGCCCGCACTTCTCAACCACAGCAACAATTAGTCATAGGTGTATGTCCACACCCGCGCAAGGTTATTTGACCTCCTCATTCCCTCTTCGACACATACATTTACCTCCCCAATATTAGATTGATATAAATCCAGAATAATTCCAAGGGATAGATTAAGTATTCTTTCGCTTAAGTTTTACATCTTTGTGACTTGACAATAATTGAAATATATTCCATTGAAAGTCATTATGTCCCTTGAAAACATAGGATCCTGGATTAAATTGATTATTTAAGGCTCAATGCATGTGGGTTTTGCCGCCCTTTTTGTTTTACGTCACTGATTCAAATTTCAGTGCAAGTAGACAGAAATTAACTTTCATAGACTTTTCTTTTCTTCTTCAATAATGGGTACAATTGGTTTGAAAAAAGTGCTAGTTGTAACTTCAGGATCGTGTGCAGACATTATTCTCCCCCAAAAGTGTAGTCAGATAATTGCGAAGCTACTGTTAACATTTCTTTAAGGTCCCAGTAACATGTCATGGGCTAGACCTTTATAATTGATGTAAGAGTTACGCCAAAACCTCTCTCTCTCTCTCTCTCTCTCTCTCTCTACATGAAAACCATTATGGTGGATGCTTTCTTATCATCATCTCCATATATCACGACATTAATCATGAGACAAGGTTTATTCATGTGCAATCTATAAGATAACCAATATGGATTACCTGTCTTACAGAATTTAAGACATCACAAGTGGGCTACGTCAACAGTATGAATTCTGTCACTAGCTTGGATTCTAACAGCATATAAGTCAGTAAACAACCCGAGACGTTACATGCCACGAAAGACCGACCACGTCTGGAAAAAATCGAACAGTTTCACGTCATTACAAGATTCCCTCAAGCTACTACCACCCTTTCCCACCACTCTATTTTCTCTCTACAATTCTCACAAGCGTGGAAATGTCATTTCATTTAAAAGTTAGTAGATTGTGAATGGATATAATCCTTAATAGAAATAACATCTGATTAGTTAACAATCATATTCGCATAGCAGGAGATAAATAATAAATGTGGGAAAGATGCATAGTCTTCGAGACGTACATATTTCCATAATAAAATATGTCACCACCGAATCTTTCTTCTCCCTAAGAGAGGGCGTAACCCTCTTACTCATATGGCAGTGCATAACTTTGATTATAATCTTACCTTTCACTGAGATGAGGTTGTATACTCTTTTGATTTAATAATAAAAAAATGGAGGAAATGAAATATTCTCTTATGCATTATAGGATATACAGGTCTCTTGCCCTTTGCACGCACACTTCTAGGATGACTAATTCTACGAAATAACTCTTTTAAGTTTCTTCCCCCAGTCAAAGTTCATTATTCGCTACTGGATATTTAGTTTTGTAGTAATGCAGCTTCTGCCATTACGACTACTACTCAAGCGCTGTCTAAAAGGCATTGTCTTGTCTAAGTACTCTCTGTATTTTAATAATCTGAACATTTATCTTGAAACCGCAAATAACAACATATTTACTGTAGGTTGTGTCTTGAATTCATATATATACATATACATATATACTATGTATTTATGTTTGTCTTTTCAGAAGAAGAAGAAAGCACCTCTTCTCTTGTCGCAGCGTGTAAGATTCCTTTTTCTTCATGAAAAGGGTCAAACCCGCATATCATTTGATCCGGGAGTTGGTTTTATGATGTCCTGCCCTGCTATATACACAAGTTTTCGTAAGAGAAGGGGAATATATATATATACTGCATACAAGGACATGTACAAAAAGGTGCCGTTCATCCGTAAATCTGGTTTCTGTTCTGGGACCATGCTGAGCTTCTTAGGCTCCCATTGGCATTACTGATGAGGAAGCAATGGATGAGCGGTAAGGAAGAATTTAGCTGTTAGTGTTTCCAACTTGTTTATAAATTGGAATGTTGAAGTGACATACCTATTAAAGTCATCAATGATGGTTTATTTTTTTTTTGCCTTTTTCAAAGAAAAATTATTACATAAAACTGAGTATTAAGCCTGTCTTAAATCTTGTGGTCAAAATGATGGGGAAGCGAGTAGCCAGAGTTTCTATTAGAGGTAATACCCAGGTAGGAATTTACCTGGTGGAACTTATGGAAAACTCTAGAAAACTTAATTCGCAATCTCTCAAGTCTAGACAGTAATAAAATAACTTTTTGTATAGTATGGTGTGTCCCAAAGAAGTGTCTGTGAAAACGAATGTAATTTGTCCATTGATATTCTGCTAGACTGACTTGATTTTTGGGAGCAATGGAAATAACATGTCACTCAACGATCAAACTATTTACACTGGGTTATATCTAAATGGCATCTTGATGATAATTATGTTCTGCCCGTAGGTAGCTTTGTGGACCGAAGAGCCCTGGACGAAGTGAACCTATGACAGTTTTCTATTGTCTTCCATCGGGTGGATCGAGTTAATTTTCTAAATGCCGGACTTATTGGTTTAAATAATTTGTATCCCCACCGGCAATAGAATCTGAGGCTATTTTATTGAAAGACCAGAAGCACAATTGTTAATCTTGTCAATGTTTCCTTTTGTATTTGCCATATTCCTTCCTTTTCCTTCTTCATACTGCTACATTGCTACAGTATTGTTCTCCTCTCATCTGCTATAATATTGCTCTCCTCTCTCTTGCTATAACATTACTCTCTTCTCACTTACTATACTATTACTCTCCTCTCACTTGCTACAATATTACTCTCCGCTCACCTGCTATAATATTACTCTCCTCTCACTTCCTATAATATTACTCTCCTCTCACATGCAAACATTACTCTCCTCTCACATGCAATAATATTACTTTCCTCTCATTTGCTACAATACTATTCTCCTCACCTGCCACTGCATTACTCTCCTCTCACCTGCTACAATGTTGTTCTCCTCTCACTTGATGCAATATTGCTTTCCCCTCACCTACATCATTATTGCTCTATTCTCACTTGTTGTCCCCAGTATATAATTTTTCATTTCCAAACTTTTGTGGTTGATAAATTAATATTTCTTGCTGGTCCAAGTACACCTTTCGAAGGAATCTTCTCTCATCGCCCATATTGTACATTGCTAAAGAGAGATATAAGTATGAAAAGTAGAAGCACTAGAAAGAAAATTATTGTGCGAGCGGGGAGGGAATGAAATGCATTTTTATAATTGAGCCATTCGGGTGTAAATAATGGTAAGTGATATTTGAGCAAAATTTTTTCATTTATTTATTAACAACAAACATAACAGAATTAATGTCCCATTATAGCATAGCATATACAATATATTAAATATTATCATTTACAATGCTTAGACGTTAATCTATGTGTCATCATCAACATAATCATATTCAGCCATTTTAAATCCACTGCTGGATGAAGTCCTCCCCCTTCTCTTTCCATATACCACGATCTGCTGCTATCCTCATACATGTAGCTCCAGAAAAAAGCTTGATTTCATCTACCCATCTTGCATTTGGACGTCGCCTCAGTCGTCTACCTATGTAACCGGTCCATCTCCACTTCATCTTCTTCGCAGTCTTGATTATATCTTCTACCTTTGTTTGTGCGCGAATTCATTAATTTGTCTTCCTATCACTCCTAGTTATTCCTAGCATGCATATTTCCATTGCTCTTTATGTAGCTCTTAGTCAGACATGTACCCAGATATTGGTCTTGGGAGGAATCCATGGGCTTCCGGAGGGTTCCAAAGTGTCCGGACATGAAATGTATATTAAATATGTATAATTATGAAGTTAGACTATTTTTTTCATAAAACTCTGAGTTTTGGGGGGAGGGGGATTCCGGACCCCCCGGACCCATCTTCTAAATACGTCCTTACTCTTAGTCTTTAAATCCTTTGCGCATTCAATGTCCAAGTTTCACAGTAGTAAATCATTACAGATAAGACACATTGATTATAAACTTTACGCTTCAGACACATTTGTAGTTTGCTTTTGAAAATAAAGTGTAGTCCTCCAAACGAACTCCACGCCATTTTACATCTTCCATTTATTTCATCAGTCAACTTGCAATTCGATATTTTGAGCTAGCCTAGGTAAACATACTCATCTACTATGCCTATTGTCTCTCCGCTATCTTCATTGTACATTACTTTTGTTTTACTTAAATTCATTTTTAGGATTATTTTCGAACTCTCATTACCCAGTTCTTTCATTCTGGTTTGTAGTTCTTCTGCACCTGAAGCAAACAGGACTATATCATCAGCGAATCGAAGGTGATGAAGACATTCGCCATTGATCCTTATTTCAACTTCATCCCAGTTTAAATCCTGGAACACTCTCTCCAGGACCGCACAAAACAGTTTTGGAGAAATTGAATCTCCTTGTCTTACCCCTTTTCCAACTTTAAATTTTTCACTGTCTTGATGCAGTCTAATGACAGAAGTGGCAGTCGAGTAATGTTTCTCAGTAACTTCATGTATGCACTTTCGATGCCTTGACGTTCAAGTGATTTAAGTACTGCTGACAAGGAGACCGAACCGAAAGCTTATTAAAAATCTATAAACAACAGACACAATTGAAGTTCACATTCATTAGTCCTTTCCATAACTTCATTCAATGTTTGTATGTGGTCCTAGTCCATTGTGCTAAATCCACGACGAAATCCGGCTTGTTTCCTTCCCTGGTTAAAATCCAAGTCCCGTTCAATACAATTCAAAATAACTTTGGTGAACATTTTGTATTGAACTGTAGTTTCCGACTCATTCTTTGTCCCGTATCTTCTACAATGAATAATGATAGCATGATTCCAACTTGACGGGATTTTTTTCTTCTTCAGGCACATCGAGAATAATTTAGCTAGCTCCTCTTCCATCTTTTCACCTCCCCATTTAAACATCTCTGCTGTGAGTCCATCTTCTCCCGGCGATTTCCCGTTCTTCATCCCTCAAAGTACTTTATCCACTTCTTAAATTACGTCTGGGACATAATTTTCTTTTGAATCTTCATTTCCTAGTTCTTCTTCGGAGTAGTACAATTCTCTGTAGAAATTTTCAAATATTTTTATAATTTTCTCTTTATTTCGGGTTACGGCCCCATCTGGTCTCTTAACTGCAATTATTTGCTTCTTTTCTATCATGAGCTGCTGTTTGGTTTTCTTCAGGCCCTTGTTCTCTTCGATTGTATTTCTAACAAGATTTTCGTTGTATCTTCGTACATCCTCTCTTATTTTCTTCCTACGACTTCAATAAGCTCTTTATACTCAATACTCTTTATACAATTTTCCTCTTCTTTCATTTCCCTTCTTTCCTTCATCAAGTGTTATGTTTCTACTGAGGTTTTGCTCTCTTTTTCTATTCTTATTATCTCAGTCAGTATTTTATTTCTGCTATTGTTGTATTCTCTATCTTCTAATTCTTCCAAGGCGCTGAATCTGTTACTTAGTTCTATCTCGAATGTCTGTATATGTTTCCTTAGATTTTCCAGATCAAAAAGTGGCGGTTTTCCTCTGATAAGCTTCTTTCTGTAAAGTCTAGTATTTAGTATCAGCTTATATCTTACCATCCTACGATCACTTGAGATTTTGAAACCGTTTAGAACAGACTCGTCTTGCAAAATTTCCCTGCTATTCGATAAAACGTAGTCTATTTCGTTTTTAGTCCCATTTGGGCCTTTCCATAACCACTTCCTCTGGGACGGTTTCTTGAAAATGTATTGGAAATGAACAGTCTATTGACTTCTGAGAAGTCTACTAGCTTCTCTCCTCTCTTGTTTCTTAGACCAAATCCAAAGTTTCCCACTTTCATTTTGCTGCTCTGCTTATATCCTACTTTCGTATTGAAGTCTCTCATTACAATTTTGTAATGCGATTTGCTACTATCCAAAATCTTCTGTATCTCCTCGTACAGGTCTTCGACTACCTCCTAGGAATGTGACGTTGCTGGAGCATATTATAAAGTGGCGTGAATTATGCAAAGTATTATGTGTAAAAACACGTGCCATCGTAGTATTCGTAAAACATGTGCTATATGTTTACAAACAAATAGTCGAAAACGGAGAAAGCCGACAACAGCAACCGAAGATAGCCGACGACGCAGATGACAACTAGAAGTGCAGATACAGCGCTCATGGGACAGAAGCTCTGGTATACAATGCGTCGGGGCACTACAAGCGGCACTATTCTACTATGGGAATAGTCAACTCTCCTCCTCCTCTTCCCTCGCCTTGGTCGAACCTGCTACGAGGTAGGCCATAATGTCTTACCGCTTTATCTGCTACGGGATAGGCAAAACTCCCTAAGTCCAGATTTGCTACGGGATTGGACCACTATAGATCGATCCCGCTACGGGGCTGGGAACTTCATTTCTCTGCCCGGCAGCAATCCCTTGCTTGGACCAACGTCAACTGTAACCAAAGGAAACTTATAT
>JAGDQP010027075.1:0-25328 GCA_022664845.1 Lepisma saccharinum
TTGGTTAGAAAGCCTAAGTGACAATGATGTAGAAGTAATATTATGTAAATGATTTGTCACTAATGTTTTTTTTAGAATAGCTTATGTGAGTCAAAATGTTATGTAAACTTGTCACGTACAAAGTTAAATAAGTTTCAAATAAATTTCAAGTTTGGACAACTCTGTGTATGTCTCAAAGAAGTAAAGCAATTTGATTACATGAAAAAAAATATCACGTTTAATATTTTACGATTGGTAAAATTTGTAAGCAGCCATTTCTGACTGAAATTTTGTGTCATTTCCAAAAGACCCTTATCATATAATGTTATAAGAAACACGGTATACCTTTCATGCTGTAATGGCTTAATAGTTGTGTATCTATAATCTACTGTATATTATTAACACGAGCCCAGGTGTCTAAATAAACGATCCAGTTAATGAAAATGTGATTATTTATTTCTCTGAATAGTTGTTTGTTCTATATGTACTATTTTTAAGTAGTGTGTAAGAATTTTATTAATGAAATGCATTTGAGGGTGACACTAGGCTACTACAGTCAAGGGTAGACATTCCACTTTGGGGACGTTTTCCCGGAATAAGCCATTTTTAAATATGACGGATGCGAAAAATTGAATTAAAAAGAAACATTTAGTACGTTTATCGTGGTGTCGAAATAGACGTTTTCTAGACTAACAAATAAGAATACAGTATTATTTAAGTAGTCTAAGTTGTTTTTTATGTATAAGCTATTTTTCAAGATGGTGGAATCGGAAACTGGAAAGATGAGAATTTACTTAATAAGTTGGCTTGTCCGTCTAAATTTATTTGTTACATTCGCAATTTGGAAATCGCGTAGCTATATGAGAAATGGATTAGTAAAATTTTACTTAGAATCCTCATCATGTTGTCTAAATATAGGGTATGTTTCTGGAGCCAATTGAATATCTAAATAGAAAAACATCCCAAGTCCACTTTTTTCGTATTTTCTTTTTCTTTCTCTTCTTTTCTTTTCTTTTTTTTTTTTTTGTTTGTTCGTCGGCATCTATGTTCCAAGGGTTATCCACTTGGATAATATTACATCCAAACACCAATTCAAAATATTTGTTCAATACAAACTAGTTTGAACTGAATAGAATAACATCCTTAGTCCTTGGACTTTTTGTTCCTCCTGAAAAAATACTCTGGTTGATTTGGGATCTCCTGCAATTCAAGACTTCAAATAATGTTTTGTTATACTGAATCGTTTTTAGTACTGTATATGTTATTTTTAAGAGGCGCGTAAGATTATTTGAACATTTCTGATTTACAACAGCATGGCAAACATTGTCATCAATCACAGCTCCACAGCTACTATTCAGTTCAGGAGAGCTAGAAACGTAGATCTAGCAAACATTGTTCCTAACATAGAAGTTCCTGTTGAACTGAATATGTTCTGGACATCACCGGAAAATAAAACAATCTTATTATTATTTGCCTGACAAATTTTTCCCTTATCTAATATCTAAAGAATTACAAATACCTTTTATTCTAAGTGGAGCTGAGATTAATAACTTGTATCCTGTTGTTCTGCCCCTGAACAGTGAAACCATCGATATGAAGGTATTGAAAAGTAACATTGAAGAGGCTGATTGTCGAACTGTCCCACAACCAAAAGGCTATTGGACAAGGCTCACGACGCATTGTTATTCTCTCAAATGATACGGATGTTGTAGAGCTATTACTCACTTATATCATCACTTTGTTTAGCAAATGTCTCGATGAAATATGGGTCATATTTCGAAGTGTAGATAAACAATGATTCATTCTTTTACATAAACTTCCAGACAAGCTTAGACTTGAACTCTTTAATGTCATTATTAAGTTCCGTATTTTAATCGGTGATGATGTCTTAAGTGGTCGTAAAATTGATTCTTGAGCACTTTGGTGAAAATGAGGATTTCTCACAAGAAGTTACTAAAGTTTGATCAAGAAGTACAAACCCTGAAAGAATTGATGATCTTGCATTTGTTTTAAACACACAATACAACAAATCTCTGGATATGCTCCCTCCAACGTCATACTGAATTAGAAGACATATTCAAGGAACATTTATGGGTATAAGAAACGCTCTAACGCTACTATCTCAAAATAAGGCAATATGAAATCTTGTAGACTATGGCTGAGAAGATATGGGCATTTAATACTCTCATAGTTTCTCAGTAATTTGCAAGTTAAGACTTTAACATCGTGTTAGTAAATGGAAATATAAGGCTTGTAGGTGCAGAAAAGCTTGATTTATTTGTACAGTGTTCTGTAAATGCAACACAAAGTGATAAAATTAAGAGTAAATATTTATCAGTGACATTGGTGCTTTGTATATCCACCACGAACCTTGGACTTAAAAGTATGATCTTTAATCATTTTCGAAAATATAGAAAATACAATTTTACATTTAAGAAAATATCCTGGTTTACTTCACTACAATACTCTAAAAGAATCTTTCGGTACAACAAAATTATGTATTACCGAAAAATTATTACTATTCAGTATCATAACTTAGTTTACGCTCATTCTTCAAACCTTAAAGAATAGTGAGAAAATGACCACGATTTTCTCTTTTATTAATTAATCTCCTCTTCAGCGTGAAAATCCCATTATGGTGCCAGTAGAAGTATGGTGTTCCCCTCCATTGCCGTGGGCGACGTACGGACCTGCCCATGGTCATGATAGCCAGACAGCAGTTCGGTATAGAGATGAGATCCTCGAGCCTCATATTGTCCCTATGTTAACAGCAATTGGTCATTCTTGCATGTTCATAAACGATAATGCTCGTCCCCACCGAGCTCAGCCGATGATTGCCATGGTTCAGGAGTCAAGTATCGAGAGTGTGGGTTTGGACCACGTGCTCGCCGGACCTCAATTCTAAAGAACACGTCTGGGTTACTATGGGGAGAGTTACTGCAGCTACGCCGGCACATCCAATAACTCGTCAACAACTGAAAATTGTCCTTCTGGAGAATTGGTCCAGGGTACCCCAAACTCAGATCGACAACATCATCAATTGAATATCCATTGCCCAACATGTGTGTAGTGGTGTTAGCAGTTCAGGGAAACCATACGCCTCACTAGGGCTAAATTGCTCTTGGTACATATCCGTTTGTACCTTCCTGTATGATGTTGTGCCTTTACCT
Organism: Lepisma saccharinum; assembly: GCA_022664845.1. NCBI lineage: Eukaryota > Metazoa > Arthropoda > Insecta > Zygentoma > Lepismatidae > Lepisma > Lepisma saccharinum. Next base: position 3,150 of record JAGDQP010027075.1, read on the forward strand.
ATCATGTGTCCTTTCCAGCCCCACGTGTGTCAACAGCATCTGCGGCTCTAGTTTACCCATTCTACAGCGTGGATCTGCTGAGTTTGTTGTGAAAGAACGATTAACTTCCATCTGCAGCACTGTTAAAGTACTTTTGACTGTCCTTTCTCTTATTCTGCCATGTTGCCTTATTTTTTTACCAGTCTATATATTAGCTGCTAGAACTGACAATATTCTTAGTTTGTATAACTAAGTTAATTCAATACAAGCCAATTGTATGCTAAAGTAGGAATATAGGACCAAATATATGTTTCAGCGCAATGTTAAAATTGTTTTGTGATCCAACGTAGCCCAACCATTTTTTTGTATGTATATTATTAAAATTTGCTGTTAGATTGCATTATTACTGAAGATGCAAACGTATAAATTAACTTATTTTGAAATATCAAAATTGGATTTGTGCTCAGCCATGCTGTTTTTATTCAGTTGTTTTATGAAAGAAATATTGCGATTTTATTTAGTAGAAATTTTCGTTGTAGCTGGGCTAAACGTGTAAAATGCAAATCTAAATTTTGAAAACGATAAATTCATATTTTTTGTAATATTGTGCAAAGATTCCTGCTCCGTCAAGGCGTAGAGTGTTTATGTAAATATTGAATTTTATTTATCAAGTATATGGAAACCGAAACGTTTGAAATTGACAACAAAATGTAATTCTAGAATTTCTCAGAAAGTGTTTTATTTTTAATGAAATTATGTTCTGGAAATATTTCGTAACGCATTTTGCTCTTATAAAAAATACAATTTTACCAGGTATTCCTTGTGTGAAAGTTTCATTCAAGAAGTATGTAGTCTACCAATACAATATGACTCTTATTAATAATATTGCTGTGTCTAAGGAGGGTTTTCAACCTTCTGTTATGTCAGTCTGCGAAGTAATATTTTCCATATGTATATGATATATTACTCAGATAAATTTGGTTCGGATGTTTCATTTAGATGCGTAACTCAATTTATGAATAGACAAATTATCCAAGTTTTATCAAAATTCCGCGGTCAGTGTTAACTTGCGCGTGGGCGATTTGACCTTGTACGTTTTAGTGACTAATGTTCCGGAGGTCCGGCTCTCAGGTCCTCAGGTACCGGTTGATGAATGTTTGGCTTAGTTTTTGGAAGAACGATGTTAGGTGCTGGATACTGGACTGAAGTTGAAGTTTTAGTTTTTGAGCGGGTGCACATGCACTCCGTTTCGGAACATATTCTACAGGGCCGATGTAAATAGTTGGTGAAAATATTTCGATGTTACGTTTTGTTTTCGTGTTTCATCGAAAGTAAGTTTTGATGAAGGCAATGAGAATGGTTACAGAATAAGGCAGAATGTATTGTAAACTAGCTGGCCTGCACGATAACCAATTGTTGGGTGTCCCTCAATCCTAACTCTGTTACAGTAGTTCACTAAAATAATATGTTTTCCTCGTCGATTCTTTGATTACTTTTCTTCTGTGCATAGCTTAGGGTTTCTCCCTTCCTTCTTCTGCATAGCTTTGATATGCATGGGCTTTAAGGATGTAGGTTTGGGAAGCTGCTGTATATTTTATTAGTTTTTCCCACCGCTTTTTGGGAGTATATTAATATGTACGTCGGACGTATGCGTTTTGTCTACGCTTAAGCTGGTATATGAATATAAATAGTTGAGTTTTCTTGCGAGGTGTTCTTGTTGAAGTCTCCCCCTCCCCCTTTATTTTTATCGTGTTTTAACCTTCTGCTGTTTCCAACTTCTCTGCGTTCTGGCACTTCTTTCGGACTTCTTTTTATACATACTTGAAGTGTTAGGTCTAGTGCTTATGGTATCATGGTGAAGCAAGGCGCCGATGGGTAGGTACCCGCCTTGACTTCATCTCCGAGAGCGGCTCTCTAAGTTATTTTGTTCCGTCTCCTGTGGCTTGAAAGGAAGCTTCCAATGAATAGAGAGTCTTTCAAACTAGCCGTCTTACACTTTACAAAAAGGTGAACAGAAGGTTGAAGAGATATTTCGAAATTTCTTAAACCAAGAACATATCAATAGACTTCAGTTAGCTATAGGCATATTGAAAATAATCATTACCGTCATTTTTCAGGTAAACTGCTACAATTCATGTTTTGTTCTAGCGCTTATTGTAAAATTAATTATTTGAATTTCAAAGTTGCGATGTTATTTCGAGAGTGTAGAGGTTCAATAATAAATAATAATCATTATCATAATAGTTATCTGACTTTCGTAAAAAGAAAACCGACGGTTTACCAAATGGCTATATCTCCATACACGTTGAACTTGTATTCCCCGTATAATCTGAACTAATAATGATCCCAAAATGAATCTTTGGGAAGTGTAAGAAGATAGTACAAAGTACATTTTAAAAATATTTAGTTTTTGAAAAATCAAAAATGAAAGTTTTTGAAATAAAAATGATCGAACCTATCGAATTCCATATGAAATGAAAACCCCTTTGAATAGCTTTAAAATACGCCCAAGATAAGCTTTATGGAATAAAGGGTTATAGAGACAGAGTCCGTTTCGTGCAGATTCTGTAGGGTAAGGTAAGTTTGTTTGGTGATATTTGTATATTAAATGAATTTTTTAGGAAAATAACAAAATATTTTTGTTAAGCTATATTTATATATTAGAACCATCCTTCTACGCAATGCTTTCCACTAGTTTTTTAAGATACAATAGTTGAAAAAACAATAAAAACAACAATAAAGGGGAAAGTCATTTCGTGATAGAGGTAGGTTATTTTGTGATAGTGGCTAGGTTATTTGGTAACATTATGAATTATTAACCAGAACTTTATATAATAAATTGTACATGGAACAAATGTATCACTCTGATTCATTACATGAGTTTTCACAAGAGTCGTCACACATAAACGTGTTTATGTCTTCTTCAATGTCCTGTACATGACAGTTTTTATTAAATGGTTGCTTGAAAAAGCTGCACTGAACTCAACTTGCACTTGTCTTGCTTTTGACATCTTGTGAATACCAAAATCTACATTTCGTAAACATCCAGGTACGTCACGCTTCTCTGAAAAAGTTATGTTAACTTCCGAAAGTTCTGGAGAAAATACATCTTTTTTTACAGTTTTAGAAAATGCCCTCAGGCTTAAAATAGACTGATATACCATAAGCTAACATTGATGAAGTTATACAGTTTTGTGCCAATGAAAAAATGTTACAGATTCTTGTGCACAGAATGACTTACAGAAAATAAAAGTTAAAGCATTTTCCATGGATTTTATTTAGTATTAACGTACCCGTAAATTACAACACAAAGTTTCTCTCACATTTCTGCCGATGAGTGATCTTTATTACAGACATGGCACAGTTAGTGAATTAAAAATAGATTGATGCCCTAAAGGTTAAAGTGCTAAAACACAAGACCTCGTATTAGCTTCGAAAGAGAATGTACTTTTCGGTAACATGTCTCGTAAGAATTATCACTAAATAACCTATATCACCAAGTAGCCTTTCCTACCGCTAACTACAGATGCGTTCAAATTTTAGACTCACTCCAAAAAATTTCCAAATTTCGTTTTCATATCTAATTTCGAAGGCTGTTGCATTTAATATTTTATTCTATACTTGTGTACATTATATTAGAGTATTTGTATAACTCTTAAGCTGCAAATGGCAACATTGGAGGGGGCATTCTGCAGATCATGATTGAGTTATGGTTAGCTATTGTGTTTCTTGCGCTAATAAGTAAAAAGTGTAACTCGCTGTTCTTTACAGTTGTATGAGGATACGATATGTATGATACTGAACAGTTGAAGTTGATCACTTTAAAGCGACTTTAACGTGTTGGTTTGTAAGTAGTAATAGAGCGAGATAGTGATATATAGTTATTTACGGACAGAATAAAGATGAGCCATTGTTACTACGTACTGGGTATTTCGTGGGAGAATTGACAAACGAAATAGAAGATGGATGGGAGATGTAAAGCTTTATTCGCTTAGATACATAAATTATAGTTACGCTAAAAAGAATCTACTTATTGCTGAAGTAAATCATTTTTGCAAAGTTCGCGGAATAACTGTGAATTATCGACCGAAAAATGGTACAACTTATGTATGATCACTATAATTTAGTCACTGAAAAGTATGATAGTCGTTAAAGCTTTAGTCCAAACAATATCTTGAGCAAACCAAGTTAAAAATGATTTCCAAAGAACAGTGGAGAACACAGCGAATGGTCAATAATATGCGGATGAAGCTTAAACCTTCAAACAAAGAAACTTATTCTACAACTCCTTAGGATATAGTAGTAAATAATGTCTGTGTAATAATAAAATCTACAGTTATGAACCAAACTGTTTTCCAAGCCAAATCCGAAAAGCTTTTTGTGAAATCTTTTTAAAATAAAAACTTTTTGTGAAGCAAGAAACTTCCTGTAAAACAAAAACGAAAACTATTTTGCTGTGAAAACTTCCTCTGAAATAAAAACGAAACACTTTTTGTGGACGTGAACACTCTTTGTGTCAGGCAAATACTTACTGAACATTTTCTTTCGAAGTTAAAAATTAACTTGCAAGGTAGATTTGTTAATAGGATTCCATTATATCAGAAATAAAATGCAAATCAGAATACATGTTAACTTTTTATAGTAACACCGTTTTCACTGTAAAGGCAAAATATTTTGTATGACTTGTATTTATGTTTTATGAAAGTCCTTTCTATGACTTGTTTTGTGTTAGTCCTTTCCAAGCAAAATAGTTCGTACCAGTTGACTTCTTTTCAAAGCTGTTTGTATCACTTGTTTGGAACAACACTGTTCAATAGTTTGTATCAACTCTGTAATCACAATATTTTTGTATCACTTGGAAATGTTATAATCTGTATATATCTTACTTATGCACAATAAAATTCCTTGTTACTATAAATCGCTTGTTCTATTTATATACCCCAAAAGTCTCAGTGTATATTAATTTTAAGCAAGTGAAAACCTTTGTTAATGCAAATCCATGGATGCAGTGTACCTATAATCCAGAAGATTAAGTGTTCCGATCTCTAGATTCCAAATCTGTTATCATCTTCTTATAAGTAGTGAGAAAATTATGCAGCACCTTGATATACTCAGTGTAGGATTCAGTAAATATCGTGTATATTTGTTCGCAAACGAAGGGAGCTGTTAATACATCCACCAATCGTAGTGCATTCATGTCGCTGCTTAAGTCTACACACACATGATCCGAGTCAAAAGGAAAATCGCGAAAGCACTGGTCACAAATTATACTGAAACAAGGTGTCCATTATTCAAGGCTTGGCAGCACACACTCGATGGCCACCTCTGGAAAAGTACAGACACCGCTAGACACTGATTCCTGGTTCCAAGTTCACCTGAAGTAGGCTAAGTTGCAATTCTCTCCCTAATTTTTTGATTTTGTCAAATAATCAGATTGATTTGATTCAGTTAAAGTCATTACCTACTGTACTCTTAGCCGTTGTTACAATTATTTAGTCTTACAAGATGTTTAAAGGATGTACTAAAAGATTAGTTATTCAACCTACTAGTTATGCAACCCAACACAGCATGAGTGTATTATAGGTGGTATATAGTCATGAGGGTGGTGGTGGACTCTTGTAAAACTTTTGAGTCCAATACTCCTCTTGCATTTGACATCTTACCTAACAGTATTTCCAAATGCAGCTCAGAATACGTTAAATTTAGTATCCTATGCTGTATGCAACCTAGTTTATCCGTGAGCAAGTTAAGCTCTGAATTCATTAGATCAAGCCCACCACTTGTTGTGCTGATTATATCCTGTGAGATATGCAATCTGGCATTCCAGGAGTTATCAATTACCAAGTTAGGCTCTGGCGATGATATATTCAAAGTCTCTAAACTGGTGTATATGTGGCCGTACCACACACCAATAAAACAATATAAAAGCTGAATCAATCACTTATTTCGGGTTGGCATCACTTCAAAGTTTCAGGATGAGTTATCATCACCAACAAGTATTTGCGTGAGTTGGCAACCCTTGTTGTTATACTATTCCTAGATGTAATATTTAATACAATTGTTCTAAGATGGAAACACTTCTGACCTAAGATGACAACACTTGTTGTTCAGCAATGTCAACTGTGGAAGGTACTTCCGCTGGCCGGGGATTTGTTCCATATCTTTAACAGACTTTTCTCTTCCTCCTCCTCTTTATGTTTTCAAAACCAACATATGATCGCAAACTGTGGGGAAGTATGCACTTCCGGTGCGTAGTAGCAGTTTGTTCGTGTATGTGTGTGTATTTCCACAAGGGCCTTTACAGCAGTAGCCATATGCGGGAAATGTCTCTCCATCATCCGAGAAGATTCCTCAGTGGATATCCCGTAAAGTTACTGAGCATCGCTTAGTCAGTGTCAAGGATTCTAACATTGAAGTCAGGTAAGTAAGTATAAACCATGCTGTTGATCCACAAAGGAAGTGAAATACCTCTATTTGTCCCTATCTGTCTTCTTTCATACTACACAAATACTATGAAACAAATCAAACACATTGAAATAAATAAATAGAAGCACTTTTAGCGTCGGCTATTTCACCTAGAAGACCTCAGGAAAGATAGCCCAATACTGATTTGTCAATCCATGTCGTATAAACACAGCCTACAATAAAATTACACGTGCAAACACTTAAATCAACACAACAACAAGCAATCTCCTTTCTTAAATAATGTCTTAATGTGTTTTAAGCAGCCTTCTGCTCAAAAATATTTTTTATAAAATGTCGGTTTCATGCAAAGTACAACTTTCTACTTGAAATGTGTTTTCTATTTACTTCAAATGCAACTTTCTCCTTATCGAATGCGTTCCAGTCAGTTTTTCTAGCGAAACTTGCATACAACAATCCCTTCTTTCAAGCCACATATTCACGAAATTACAATTCAAAGAATAGATTCTATTTAAAAATCATCATGAAGGTAATTTATATGTGAGTTTTCGTCCTATATGTCCTTCATGTCTTACTAAGCAATCTGTTTTACATAGATCAGTTCTTTTCTACTTCAAATACGTGTTCCAAGTACTGAAATGTCACTTTTCCTCTTAAATATTGACTCTGTGGTTGCATGGAATTCACTTTCTGTTAACAAACCGTAAAATATGCACAACTTTGTTCTACCAACCTTGCTTTCCCACTTAATATGCGATTGTGCAAGTACATTATTCTATTTCTTGCATAATATAAAACAATACGTCCCTTGTTCATGGAAGTTTCATGCTGAATAAGTCCATTTTGTGTTTCAATGGGTTTCTTTGTCCTTCAAAAACGTAACTTAATGTCAAATATTAAGAAAATTTCATTGCAAACAGTTTCGTTGTGATGAAATCTAAGCAAGCGACCTTTTCTACTATTAAGTAGTCTCCAATATGACATTATTCGATTATTTTCAGCTTTAAAAGACACCTCAAAGACTGAATTTCTACATAAATTGCCTGCTAAAATGTCTCATTCCTATTCAATATAGCCAAATACGACGCTTGTTAGTGGCAGATTGCGTCCAAATGTTTCCTTCCCACGATACATCGTTATAAAAATACATTTCAACGATTAGTTTTTACTTGAATTACATGTCACTCTTTACCTTATAGATTCTCTCTTTCCTGTTAAAAACGTCCCATGGAAGTGCGAGTTTCATGCTTAATTGGTTCTTTTTCTGTTTCAAAAGAGTTCTTTCTGCTAAAAAACAGGTTCGAACACAAGTTAAATACTTCTCTTGCACATCTGACGCACTATATTAACACCAAAAACAATTTTAAGGTAAATTATCTCTCAAAATGGAGTCGGAAGGAATCTCACACACGTTTTGTATGCTTTATTTAGCTAGCTAAAGCAAGAAACACTCGATATTAAGGTAAATTCACTTTCAAATGGAGTCAGAAAGTGTCTCACACACTTTTCATAGATTTTTAACCCATTCGAATCAAGAAACACTCAATAATAGGGTAAATTTTGCTTGAAAACATCATCGGAAGGTGTCTCACACGGATTAATTAGTCATCCGAAGCAAGAAACGCTCAATAATAGGGTAAATTCGGCTTGAAAACAGCGTCGGGAGCCATGTCGTGCGCTTTATGTATGTCTTATTTACACTTCTGTGACGTTACATACTGAAAAAATCTAATATTGGTACTTAAAATGGTACGAACACCTAGACTACACATCATTTCGTATTCGAAGCACAAAAATTATACATATTTTCTCGTCTCATACCGTTCAATAACGCAAATATACCGGTTATGGATACATATAAAGCTATATATTCATATATTTACCTATTTGTACAATTATGTTCATATCTAGAAATAGCTATTGAAAGATACATACATATTTATTTAACTAAGAAAGTCATTTTCAAATACTCCTATTTTACTATAGGAAGTCGAATTTTTTCGTCGATGCTATACTGTTTCGAACCCCAGTCTTATCTGCAATAAAGACAATTTTTTATCTTACCTCTCTTTGCAATGTTTCATCCAAACCAGACAAGATGTGAAGATCAAAAAGGCAAGATGCAGACAGCTATGCCATGCGAAAACATCAACAGATGTGACAGTCCTTCTTATTAGGCAACAATTAAAACATCCGTCTGCTAGAAAAATATCTCATCCACTCTCTCCCCCAGCTCTGAGGTAGGGAACTTCCGCCATATGACAACCTTTCCTAGTTGCGTTCTCATCCGCTCAAAGGGTTAAGTTGCAGTCTGCGTGCCATAGGTGACGCAGACAATAGGTGACAAGACAACAGTGCCTCAAAGACCAGAGGTGACTCTTTAATTGTGTTGACCTGTCAAAATCACAAAATATTAAGGCTATGTGGGCCTGCTTCCTCACATTTGTACAAGTTTCTACTGCATTTTTAATTAATTACGGGATTTATTGAATGGGAGCGAAAGAGCAAAAGGAGGCAGCTGGCTCTTTTTTTCCTTTTCTTTAAATTTGAAAAGGAGAAACCCAAAAAAGGTGCAAGACTCTGCAGATGTTAGCTGTTTTTGTCTCTCCAAGCAATGTGATTCAAACAATGGCGTTCTCGACTTCAGGCAACACTTGGCAAGGTGTGCAGGATCGAGTCCTGTTGCCGGTCATCTTGATTCAGGTTTTCCACATATCTATCGTATATTTTTCTCAGCCTGTATCAAATTCTTCCTACTCTGAGATGATTAAATGTTATAAATCAATACATATTCAATGAATTATCAAGTATAGGGTGTTTTTCTAAAGTAGAGCACTTACCTGAAAATAATAGCTTTAATTCTTTGAATTAATCATAAAAACAATGAAAAATATAAGGCGCTGAAGCTAATATACGCATTGTAGTATCAAAAGTAGGTATCATACTCATAAATGATTGTTAACATGTTGTTAGCATTGCCCCATTGCATATACCATGCTGATTATTGATTATTTAGCATCTTGATACCATTCAACACACTTAAGAAATCGTAATTACTATAATTTTAAGGTACTCGATCAATAGAAATATCAATTTCATGTATTACTACCATCTCCTTCTACCACATGTTCAATGAAGTCCTGAAAATGCCAGGGGGCGCAAATTGGAGCACGGTGTATAAAGATCCTAAGGGGTGATGCCCCCCTAAAATCCTGAGGATTGTAGTACTATCAGTACTCGCCAACCATTATGGGTGCGAGTGCATCGAAACGGATAGTATTAAATTACTATGTATGAGGGCGCAACGAAAATTTGGAACATAGCTCTGATTGAATTAGAGCCGGCTCTGATTTGTAGCACGAAGTGAGTTAAGCCACTGTTGTACTGAGGTCTGACGAGTGAGAAATATTGGGATATTACCACCACAAAGCAAGACCATTGATTAGTCTGAAGAATTAGTCAGAGCTGAAAAGGGCCACTGGGTACTTCGGATCAAGTTTTGGAGCGAGTCGCTGAGTCAATCGGTTCGTTCGGGCCAGGTTTGGACCCGGTTTATACTTGGAACCCGTCCTGATCCGATTTAGACTCGGTGACCTGGTGTGTAGAGTTTTTTATTTTTCCTTATTATACGTTGCTTCTTTGAAATTGTTGATATTTCAGAGGTGGCTGGTAACGGGAGTACGTAAAATAAGACGACGAGAGTTCCTAACATTAGTTATAACATACGTTTAACTCATTCTATAAGCGAATACGCCTGTGCTGAGTGGGCAACACACAGCTGAAGCGTGATAATTATGCAGTGTTGAAAACTCAGCTTGTGTAGAGAACATTGTGCTTCGTTTAAACAGTCATATTTCAAGCTAACGTGGAAAGATAGTCATTTAGTCTATAACAGGGTTTCTAAACGGGGCAACGGAGTCGCAAGAAAAGATGAAAAAAAAATATTTAACTAGGTTCTTATAGGTTAATCTAATAAATTTCAAAGAAGGTATTTAATTTTTGTTGCTGTTTGTCTAATTATTGAAGTTAATGTAATTTGTTGAATAGTTTTGGATAATGTAATTAGGATATTTATCATCAAATACAACAAGTCAAATGCCATGTTCTAAAATGTTATGTGTTGGTGGGTTGATGGATGGTAAAAGGGGGTCGCAGGATGAAAAAGGTTGAGAAACACTGGTTTATAATAACTGTACGTACTTTAATCGGAGTCAGAGAAAGGAAAATCATTAAATTGGTGTTTGGTTTCCTTTTATTTTCTCTCCCTGTGTGTGCAGCAAGAGTTTCCACTCCCCTTCCCTCTCTCTCTCTTAGAAATGGAATAGTCCCCCTCTATTCTACGTATGTCTGAAAGCTACGCAAAAGCATTTCTACTTCCTACGTGCTGAGGAAGAAAATAACGTCAAAGGCCAAAGCGATCGGTGATCTCTGGCGTCACAGTACGTGTGTTTGCTTTCGTAAAATGGATAGAGATACTTCAAAGAAGGCTCCTCTTAGAGTACAACGAAGTGAAGGGAAATGTGTATTCTGTAAACGTGTCTCAAATTATTTTCTTGTGGGGTCCGGATTATCGCAGTAAAAAGTAGGGATGGGCAGATCCGGATACTTTTGGATCGGTATAACCGGATCTCACTGGATCCGGATGGGCAGATCCGGATACTTTTGGATCGGTATAACAGGATCTCACTGGATCCGGATATCCGAAATTTGGACTCAAATATCCCAAACTCGGATCCGGATACCCGAAACTCGAGCCTATGTTAGTTTTAACACTATACTCCCTTAAGTAATAATAATAATAAACAAGGCAACACCTGAGAATATTTACTTACATTCTTACCCCAACATGTATTTGGCACTCACAGTATTACTACCCCAGAATAAATGCAAAACGGTTATCAGGATTTAATTATGTATTGCCATAACTGCCTTCTTTGTAAATCGAATTTCCAGTAGTTTCTCATGATTAAATGTCAAGGAAGAACCTTCCCCCTTAAGAGGGTTTTTCAGTGATTTTCCTTAGGAGGGTGTGGTCCAAGTCGAGGGAGGTGTTAGTGGTGTGTTGGGGAAGTTTAGCGTACTGCTTTGACTTGGACGTGATAAGCTTCATGTTCAAGAGGTAAGAAAATCATAATTTCCGTCTGGGTCTACCCAGGTGGAAATATTCTATTCACTGTCGGAAGGTGCTGAGAAGTTGAACATCGAGTTGAATAAACCAGTATCAAGACGAACTGAAAAAGCTTTAAAAAAAAGGCCGATTTCTTCGAAAAACTTGAATGACTTGAAAACAAATTATACTACCCAGCTACCACAAGGACTATTTAACATTGCCATAATAAGTCAGAGCCAAAAATATCCTTGATGAGAGGAATGAGGACTACTGAAGATTGATTTTTTTTAGTTTAAAAGTGTGTTCATTACTTCTTATTTATAGTTTTTATTCAGAAATAGTTCTTTTCTGTCTGGAATAACAACATTACTATGAAAACTACATCTTCATCTTGTATTTTGCTTAACCAATACTCGAACAAAATTGTATTGGAAAAAGGTCGAAAGCCACAAATGCGTATATCCACAAACGTATTACACTAAAATGTGTTGTTCCTGTGTATTACATTAATAATAACGTAATCAGGCAGCAATTGTATTTTATCTCTAAACAGTCAAATTAACTAAGGCAACATGTCCTGGTCATATAGCAAGGTTTTTTTCCTCCTCCTGAAAAATACTTAAAATGTCGGTTACGACCTTTTTTCTGTAAGGTGTCAATATTTACTGTGAAGTCTACTGTAAAAGAAGTCCGCATTTCTCGGAAAAGCTACACACTAAATCACAACAGCAGAAAAATGTCACTCTTTTTTCGATGAGAAAGTGATTCAATCGAAAAGAGCGGTTTTCGATGTTATGACTACAAAATGTGATCTTTTCAGATGGGATTCCGATGCTTCAAGGATGTAATTTATTCTTCAAACTTGAAAGAACGATTTCTGATCTTTTCAATTTTCATAGTGGTTCACAATGCATTATGGGTATTAGTTAAGTCTGTTACGAGCCATTTGTTACCGCGACGGTTATCGGAAGAGGACCTGTAAGGTTAACTGCATTTAATTAAAAATTACAACAAGAGACCGTAGGTATTAATTTTTTTCGTCAGTGGCAAAAAACATACCAAAGCACGCCAATCAGGACTAAGACATAGGCATATGCAGGAAATCTTTCAAATTGTTCCCAGGTACCTGATAAGACTAAAAGACTGTTTTTGAAACCGTGGTTACTTTGGCAGACATCTACAACAAATTCTTACCAAAGGCGTTCTCTCGCTTTTGGCAGGCTAGTCCAGGGAATAGAGAGTTTGATCACTGACCGGAACATAGTAGGTTCAAGCCTCACCACGGAAAAGTTTTTTTTTTATTTTTACTCTTTTTCATTCATAAGCAGTAAGTTAATTGTATTTCTTACTATACTTTAGAATAAATGCTCCTTTTTGATTCTATTTACATTTTAACATTTTATTGCGTCGTTTTCATGTTCATATGGTGAAAATTTTATCTAAATAGAAGGAACTTCATTTGACAAGATTGAGTTTCCATCAATCGGAAAGAGCTACCATAGATCCCATCTTTTCTCGAGCGGAAATTTATCATCTTTTCTCCGATGAAATTTCGCTCTAAAAGAGTGGTCCCTTTGTCCCCTCTCGCAAAATGAAATATTCCGCTCAATTCGAGCGGAATTCCGCCCTCCCGAATTTACTGTGTAGACAACTATAGCTGCCTGCAAATTTCGAGTAACTTGGTTAAGAAAAACCAGGTATCAGTCAGTTTAGAGGGATATTGGAAGCAAAAGAAAAAAAAAAACGAAGAAAGGCTGAAGCGAGATTTCAACGTGAGCTGTTCAGTTAAAAATTAATGTCGACCACCTTACCGAGTGAACTAAAGTGTCAGTCAAACAGTATAGAGAGTCAGAATCTCGAAGTTACACCCACAACTTACACCATACTCTAGTCACTTTTATTTGTCAATTAGGGCAGGGGCGTATCCAGAATATTTTTTCGGGGTGTGTCCAAAATGAAAGACAGTTCGCCAGTACGAGTCGACACTTAAATGACTAAAATGCTCATGAACTGATATTCTTTGAGAGATATGATTTTATGTGAGCAGATTATGTCAGCAAGGCAATCCCTCTTGTGAATTTGAATATTTTAATGTAATTTTTAAGACCTTTAGGCAACTATGGCTCAGGCTAATTTACATATATCTAAAAAGGAACTAATTATAATACTTGAAATGCGGTTTAGTAACTTTGTGCTTCATACTCTACCTTGATTCAGGCAGCAGAGAAAATCCCCAGCATCCTCCCCGATAAATCGAACACTAGTTATAGGTATACATATAAAAGTAACAGGTACTTACATTATATTAATATTCACTGGTAATTTTGTATAGGTATTTACGACACTAAATTAGGGTTACCATAGTTTGAGATTAAGAAAAAACGAGGGGAAATTGAAACGTTCATTTTGTATTTTGCAACTCACTGTGGTTCCACAACACAGAGGATATTATAGGATGTTTTTGGCATTTCGCTCTACAAACAGCATTGCATTTATTCCTATTTAGGTTGATGTCGGTAAATTGTAGCATTACATTCGTTATAAGATCTGGAGGGTAAAACGAGGAAGTTAAATTATTGAATGGTAAATTCACAACACAGCTGCAGTTTACGTATGAAATAGGTGATTCTAATACCTTTCAGAGTCGATTGATATGTGGAAAAAAATGTCACAGCGTTTTAATGCCGCTTCAGTGTTCAAGGGAATGCCTTGTCTTCCATTTTTCACTTTTCGCACCACATAGCACACTCACTCTCAACTCAGGTTCACTGTCACTGGTATCCCCTAAATATCCCATAGCATTCTTTCGATGCCCTATCTTGGTTGGTGACAAGTACACTGGAAAACAGCTTCAATAAAAGTTAATGCATCTGCTACGGAACCATCAAAACGACTTCGTAAATTTGCTATAAGATCATCCAAACCACGGAATAACCGTCTGAAAAATTATTCCACATTTGAAGCAACGTAGATTTCCTTGCCCCTGTTCTTGGCATTGCTATTGGTCCTTCCCCAAACAGAGGTGACAGAAAGTTTTCACCTTTCTGAAAAAGTCGCCCAAATTATTCATTTGCTCTGTTGTCAGGTAATTCATTCAGCTGGTTTATAACAAGTTTTGCGTGGTTTGACGCTCCGGTCAAATCATGCTTTGGCGAATGAAGAAGATACTGAGAGAGTAAAACTGAGAAGTTTCTCAGACCCCAACAGAGACAAAATGAATTAAGCCTTGGTTATTCCTTCAAGAAGTAATTCTGCCGTATAGTATATTGCTTTCTCGGACAAAGATATTACCATTAAGCTAGCAATTGGTGCCAACAACTCCAAGAAGACTATAATTGCATTGTGGCGCTCTGTAAACATCGTGTTACAAATGTCATTTTCTTGCAATCCGGCATAATGTCTTTGATACGATTTTTTAAATTTGTTTCCACATAATGTGAGGTTTCGGAAAAGATTGCAAACTTGTGATTCGAAGAAGGAAAATAGTCCATTCTAACAGATAAGGAGAACAAGGAAAAATAATGCTAGCACAATAATTTGTTTTAATTATTGGTGCAGTGATGTTTATATTCATCTCGTAGACCATCTCCTACTGATTCATATTTCTACAGTACCAGAATGTGCACGCACCTTTTGACCGTGTAAACATTGTGTATCAAACTGGGTTACACAAAAAACTGGAATGTTTCGGTTCCTCGAAGAATATGGTCAAAGAAGATAAAATTTATCTTCAGACCAAAAAGTTTAGAATGCACGAATATTGTTAAAAATTAATGTTTCTCTTTTGAACTGTACTTATTGTTATTTTTAAGAGAAAGAAGCTATTGGTTTAAAAGGAGGAACTTCCCGGTGTGATCGGCAAATTTTTAATTGGCAATAAATTGGATACAGAAAGAGGTAGAAAATTTCGGGGGGGGGGATCCGGACACCCCGGACACCCCCCGCTGGATACTTCCCTGAATTAGGGATCGGAATCCACATTCATCGAGGATATTTCCCATTTCTATGAAAATAAGCGATCAAGCTGGAGCAGCAAACACTTGAACAGTATTAGACATGTTGTTATAATATGATTTTGCACATGTGCGCGGTAGAGGGGGAGATAATCTACCTATTGGTTAATCTTACCGGAGATATTTTCACCTGTCTTTTCCCCCATCGCTTGCGTTTTTCTGTATTAAATCTATTGTTTGGTTCTCCGATGTTATATAGGTGACAATGGGGCTATTGTGTGAAAGGCAATTAATTATGGCAGCTGTCAGAGGGGGTTTAAGTTCAGCGAGCATCGATATTGTGATGTGAGGCATTTATTAATGAGTATTGAGATAGTCTGTTGTTATCCATGGCAGTGTCAAGAACTTGGGAGAAGATTTCAGTTCCCGAGAAGTATTTATGGGAAGCCGAGAGTGCAGCTGAAACTCCTGTTGCCCGCAGTCCTAGTCTTGAAGCTCTAGCTAGTGACTTGCAAGAAGTTGGTGAAATCTTGGAGGAGGACCCCGAGTGTGGTTGTAAGAAAAACTGGATTGACGAGCGTTGTATCGATAAAGCAATTACCTCATGGATGCCTGAAGAGGAAGCTTTAATTTGTAATGGCTATTTTTTTATATGGGGAACCAGATGATCCATAAATGTGTAAGCTGGAACTTAAGTGATGGTGAGCGTGAACAGTTTTTGGTGGATACAGCATCGAGTATAATGTTACACCCGGGAAATCTAAGTGAGATTTTTAACGAGTACGCGAAATCTCATCCAGGCACTGGACATTTAATTATTAAATTTGAGTATGGTGTACGTACAATTTTGAAGCGGAAAGTGTGGGAGTTGCTGGAGAAGGACCGGGAAGCAGGCTACAGATACAGGAGGAATCTACGCTACAAGTAAGAAGATGGCGCATTGTACATTTTGTGTTGGCGTATTTATTATAAACGCTTGTGTATTACAGACATTTAGAACATATTTAACAGACAATCCAATTTTATGTAATGGGTGTAACCTTAAAGCAACTCATGAGTGTATGTACATGTGGAACACAGGTTCAGTGATTTCAAAACATTTAATGAATCATATTAATCATCCTGAAGTGTTTCATGAATATTATGAGGTGTTTCAACGCCAAGGACCTGTGAGTATTAGTAAAAATACATTTCTTAAGAAATGCATTGCTTTAATGAAAGATAGGGAATTCATAGCTCAATTGATTCCTACAATCATAGAGCAGCAGTTGGTTAGTGCTGATCAAAGTGTAAATGGTTGTTCCAACCAGTACATCATTGATATGCAAGGTTTTAAAATATCCAGTCATGAATTTATTATTAGAGAATTTTGTCTGATGGCCTGTGATGCCATCATGCTATTTCACTGTATGGTTAATCTTCCCTGTGAAATTACAGAATTACCTCTTGGCTATCAAAAACAAGTCGAGTGGTTAACTCAAAACTTTCATGGACTAAAGTGGGATACATCTAAGGGATACAGTGTTGCTCATTGTAATGCTTTGCATTGTAATATCACTAAATCTATATGTAATAAATAGGATACCTTGGGTGTTTTTTATTTGTTGAAATGAAAACTCAAAAAATCTTGTATGCGAGAAAGAAAAATATTTTCCTAAATCTACTCTACTACATTTTCTATTCACAAGATGGATTATTCTCTTTTATTTTTCTTACAAGTTTAAGTACAAGATGATCATTCTTTTTCAGATTTTTAGTATTGAATGACTTTAAAATATTTTGATTTCTGACTTTAAAATAAATGAATACAATGCAAAATAAACCGCAATCGAGTGACTGATTATCCTGATATTGAATTCTGTTCATTTTAAAATATTTACAATTTCGTAATAAGAATTTCATGATTGGTTTTAATGGTTTTCTTCCGAGGCTATCAAAGTAAAATCCTCGAACATGGTCATCAATGTACATGGCTATCGAATGGGATCCTCCAGTGATTGATGGACTCAAGTTCACGATGAGTGCTGCAGGATGTTTTACTTGTACAGGTAAGGTATCAATGGCGTAGATCCCCCTTACTACACTGGCAGTTTTACAGTCTTTGAGAATAAGCTGCAGTAGATCATCAGTCCACATCAGGCTCGGTAATGGAGTTGGTTGTCTTCTAGGTAAGATATGCAGACTCAAGTCACTATACTTTATAAATTGAGCGTAGTACTTTGCTTCTCTTAAGGCGCAGCGATACTTCCGGAACTGATGAAGTGGATGTACACAGGATTTGGTAGGAAAAGATAAATCACTATACTTTGGACATCTCAGTTCTTGTAAGTTTATTATAGTTCTTTGTAGGATCTATTCAAGGAATTTCTACCGTATTTTCCCGAAGGTGTACAATGTCCCACTGCCTTCGGTGTAGGTGATTAATCCTTTTTTAAGATCCATGTAGGGAACATCTCCATCGTCCCAGCGTAGTCCATAGGAATGACGGCTGATATATTCATTTCCAAATTTCAATGCTAATGTTAGTTCTTCGAACGGGTACGGTGGCAGGAAAATCCAGGACTGTGAAGTTTCCAGTTCCAAGTTGACAATGGCCAGCTGCTTGAGAACAAGTTCTTGGTCTCCGTCTCCATGCTCAAACGCCGAAAAGTGTAGGAGTGTCCTCATCCTCGTCCAAACAGGAAATAACACTAATGAGTTCATTACATCCCCTTTCGAACTATACTGGCATAACATACAGGCAACAGATTTGATGGACTCTTAGATCGCATTATCTGTATATACATTTCTGTCTTTGTCGATTTGAAGAATTAAATCAAATTGCGCATAGGTCATGGAAAACATAGTGTCTAAGATCTTCTAAAGCAATGCCCAGTTGACATACGACGCATGGAAGTCAATGTCAAGGTGAAATGATTTTAGAGATTTGTAAACCTTTGACTCGTTTATTTCCCTTCCCTGAAATGAAGAAAGATGTTCCAGGAGAAGTTATCAGAAGGAAGAAATGTGGGGACTTAATAATTGAAAAGTGTCGAGAGAAAACAGGGAACGTTCATTTCAAGCTATCTTGTGTTGACTAGCTCATTCTATTGGGGAAAACAAGCTACAAAACTGTCAAACAACGAAGGGTTAAAACTCATAAGTAACCACAGAAAACCATATTACATATTTGTTGAGGCGTTTACTAACACGCAGTTTAGTGATTAGTCTTGGTCTAAATTAGACTTAGATTTAAACATTAATTTTCAAATGCACCAGTTTAGCCTAAACCATGGTCTGGCCTAGGTCTACCTCTTTACAATCGGCCCTAAGAAATGAAAGAATGAATTTAAAACTTCATTTTCTCAAATAACCTGTTTTGTGACATTCCTTGTTTTCCCCCGACACCTTTCATATGAAAACAGCTACAAACTGAGTGTACATTTTAATTTGCACTAAGAATATAGAATACCTCAATGAAGAGCTTATTTTCAAATCGTCTTTTCTCCATGAAAAAATAAGCTCCAGAAATACAATTTTAAGTTTTCAGCTAAACAATTTCGAATATTGTTATTATTATTAGTTATTATGATATATTATAATAAAAAATAATGAAAACTCTGTCTGAAATTATTTAGCTGATTGAATAAAAACATTGTTTCTGTTTTTTTGTTTTCTTTCAAACGAGATAAGAAGCTTAGAAAGCAGTCACACAAACGATGAGAAAAAAGAAATGTCCCGGGAGACTTGATTCTTGAATCTCCGGGGAGATTGCCCTCAGGTCACCCCTTGATTCATCCCTCAGTGTGATGATCAATATGCAGCTGGCAACGGCAGCAGTCAATCCTGCAGGAAGTCAGAGGGTCAAAATGCCCGGGTTTGGACTGTAGACTGCCAGGACACCGATACGGCAACTCGAACGGACCTATACGTGGCGACTCTCAACTGTCAGTCACTTGCAGGAGAGGACAAATTAGAAGAATTGCAGAACGAAGTCAAGAGGATTAAGTGGGACATCATAGGACTATCAGAAGTTTGGAGGAAGAATGAAGAACAGTTGGAACTACCGTCGGGGCACACTTTCTACTTTAAAGGAACAGAAAATGGAAAACCGACAGGCCTTGGCTTTATAATTAATAAAGACCTGAAGTCACGGATCACAGAAATTGAAGAAATTTCAGATAGAATCGCACGGGTAGTAATAAAGATAAACAAGAGATACAGTATGGAAATTATACAAGTGTATGCTCCAACATCCTCACATCCGGAGGAGGAAATCGAAGACCTATACGAGGAGATCCAGAAGATTTTGAATAGTAGCAAATCGCATTACAAAATTGTAATGAGAGACTTCAGTGCGAAAGTAGGAACCAAGCAGAGTGACACGAAAGTGGGAAACTTGGTATTTGTCAAAAGAAACAAGAGAGGAGAGAAGTTAGTGGAACTCTCAGAATCCAACAGACTGTTCATTTCCAATACATTTTTCAAGAAGGCGCCAAAAAGAAAATGTGGACATGGAAAGGCCCAAATGGGACCAAAAACGAAATAGACTAATTTCTATCGAATAGCAGCGAAATTCTGCAAGACGTGTCTGTTCTGAACAGTTTCAAAGTCTCGAGTGATCATAGGATGGTGCGATGTAAGATGAAACTAAATACTAGACTTGAGAGAAAGAAGCTTATCAGAGGAAAACCGCCACTTTTAGATCTGGAAAATCTAGGGAAGAACAGAGAGACATTCGAGATAGAACTAAGCAACAGATTCAGAGCCTTGGAAGAGTTAGAGGATGAAGAAGACATCAACAGCAGAAATAAAATACTGACTGAGATAATAAGAGAGACAGCTAAGGAAATAGCAGGCACCAGAAACATAAGAGAGAGCAAAATATCAGAAGAAACTAAATTCTTAATGAAGAAAAGAAGGGAAATGAAAGAAGAGGAAAATTACATAAAAAGGATTGAATACATAGAACTAAATAAAACCATAAGGAAGAAAATAAGAGAGGATGTAGGAAGATATAACGAAAATCTTGTTAGAAATACAATCGAGGAGAACAAGAGTCTGAAGAAAACCAAACAGCAGCTCATGATAGGGAAAAAGCAAATAATTGCCGTTAAGAGACCAGATGGTAACACGAAATAAGGAAGAAATTATAAAAATATTTGAAAATTTCTACAGAGGATTGTACTACTCCGAAGAAGAGCTAGGAAATGAAGACTCAGAAGAAAATGATGTAGATGTCCCAGATGTAATGAAAGAAAAAGTGGATAAAGTACTTCGAGGGATGAAGAACGGAAAGACGCCTTGAGAAGATGGACTCACAGCAGATATGTTTAAATGGGGAGATGAAAACATGAAAGAGGAAATTGCGAAATTATTCTCAATGTGCCTGAGGAAGAGAGAAATACCCAGAAGTTGGAAAAATGCTGTTATAATTTTGTTATACAAGAAAGGGGACAAAGAACGCGTAGAAAACTACAGACCAATTAGTTTACTGCCAGTTCTATACAAAATAATCACCAAAGTTATTTTGAATCGTATTGAACGGGACTTGGATTTTAACCAGGGAAGGGAACAAGGCGGATTTCGTCGTGGATTTAGCACAATGGACCACTTACAAACATTGAATGAAGTTATGGAAAGGACTAATGAATATGAATTTCCACTATGTTTGGGATTACTAGATTTCGAAAAAGCTTTCGATTCGGTCTCCTTGTCAGCAGTACTTAAATCACTTGAACATCAAGGCATCGAAAATGCATACATCAAGCTACTATAAAACATTTATTCGACTGCCACATCTGTCATTAGATTACATCAAGAAAGTGAAAATTTTTAAGTTGGAAAAGGGGTAAGGCATGGAGATTCCATTTCTCCAAAATTGTTTTGTGCGCTCCTGGAGAGAATGTTCCAAAATTTAAATTGGGATGAAGTTGGAATTAAAATTAATGGCGAATATCTTCATCACCTACGGTTCGCTGATGATATAGTCATGTTTGCTTCAAATGAGGAAGAACTACAACCAGAATGGAAGAACTAAATAATGAGAGTTCGAAAATAGGCCTTAAAATGAATTTAAGTAAAACAAAGGTCATATACAATCAATATGCTGCAAAAAGGGAAATAAAGATTAGCCGAGAGACAATAGGCATAGTTGATGAGTATGTTTACCTAGGCCAGCTCAAAACATCGAATGCCAAGTTAACTGATGAAATAAATAGAAGATGCAAAATGGCGTGGAGTTCATTTGGAAGACTACACTTCATTTTCAAAAGCAAACTTCCAATGTGTCTGAAGCGTAAAGTTTATAATCAACGTGTCTTACCTGTGATGATGTACGGCTGTGAAACTTGGGTATTGAATGATGCGCAAACAACTCAAATATTGAGTGTCACACAAAGAGCAATGGAGAGATGCATGCTAGGAATAACCAGGAGGGACACGAAGACAAATGAATGGATTCGCGCACAAACAAAGGTAGAGGATGTAATCAAGACTGCGAAGAAGCTGAAGTGGAAATGGGCCGGTCATGTAGCTAGACGAACACATGGAAGGTGGACGAAAAATGTACTACAGTGGATTCCTCGAGAAAAGAAACGACCGAGACGACGTCCGAATGCAAGATGGGTAGATGAAATCCAGCGTTTTTTAGGAGCTACGTGGATGAGGACAGCAGCAGACCGAGATATGTGGAAAGAAATGGGGGAGGCCTTCATCCAGCAGTGGATAGAAAAC
>JAGDQP010027076.1:10684-25328 GCA_022664845.1 Lepisma saccharinum
ATATATATAATAGGTTGATCCGAAAAAATCGAAATTTTCTCATAAATTATTTTTTTGAAATAATGCTATTAGAAAATAATTTTATCTTTAATGCACTGTTAATAAAACACTTTCTTACACTTTTAGGTCACTTTCAAAATCAGGAATGCGTTTTAAAAGTATATCAATTGTGTAATAAATTGTTGTGAAATTGTCCGAATGTGTTCTATTACAAGTACTACATAAATCGGATCAATATTTGAACATAATAAAAGCACTATAATTCTAAACACATTTTTTTAAGCATTTTCAAGCACCTTTTCATACTATTCAGGGAGCACATTTATCTCACTTTCTGTACATTTTTTACACTTTTTTCCAAGCCCATTACATCCCAATAATAGCTCACATTAAATTCTTTGTCATTTTTATTTGTGCTTCCTCATTATTTTTCAAGAAAATGGAGGGGGCTCAGGTAATTTATAGTAGTGTGATTTTTTGTGTTTAGGAAATGTTTTTCTAAATGCACAGCCTTGAAGAAGAGTTTAATATGCATTATTTATCTCTTTATCAGGTAGGCTGAAGGTATAGTGTTGAGATGCCAATTTAGCATAAACTGTATGTTCCATTCTTAGAAAGTCACAAGTTTGCCCAGGTGCTTAATCAAAATTCTACTTCAAGTTAGAAGCTATTTTCCAGTTTAATAATTTAGCTCTATACAAAAATGCATAGGTAAACAAATTAAACTATCCATCCTTCCACTTTTTGAAAACCGTAGCTGCAGCCTAAGCTTGTCCCGTCTGGGGAATGACGTCACTACAGAAATTGAATTGAATTTTATGGCATATAGGCATCTAAGGCTCAGGTCGGGATAGGGGAGGGGAAATGATTGGGGAAGGTGTCGGCCAGAGCCTATGTTGGAGGTGCCATCCCGGCATTTGCTTGTTGTGACAGGAAAAACCTCAGTCAGGATGGTCGGCCGCTTGGATCGAACCCACCGTGATCTCCCGAATGCTAGGCGAACGCTCTACCCCTGAGCTACGGCGGCTCGGTACGTCATTGCATCACTTTTAAGGTAAGATTGACTACGAATGAAGCGGACAAGCCGCCAGTTGGGGTACCATCCGATATTTAGCTTCTGAGACTGTAGAAAGTCTTTATAAAAGAATCAAAATTGCCGGTACCACGACAAACCGGGCTTTTAAATTCCAATTTGAGGCTTATTGCAGTGATTGCGCCAGAACCCCCGCCCGTGGGGGTATCAGTCCCGAAATGCTCGAGAACACCCCCAAACTTAAA
This sequence comes from Lepisma saccharinum, assembly GCA_022664845.1. Classification (NCBI taxonomy): domain Eukaryota; kingdom Metazoa; phylum Arthropoda; class Insecta; order Zygentoma; family Lepismatidae; genus Lepisma; species Lepisma saccharinum. The sequence continues at coordinate 11,963 of JAGDQP010027076.1, forward strand.
CATGTTTGCAGTAAAAAATTGATAGAAAATGTGCAAAACTCTATTTACATCCTCCCAATTTGGACTTTACATCCCCCAAACTGAAAATCCTTGCGGAATCTCTGCTGTATTGTTATTGATAAATTTTTATTACTGGCTGCTCAAATTAAAGTTTAAAAAGTCCCTTCGTTAGTTTCTATACAAAATATCATTCCTTTCTATACACAATTGGGGAAATACTCAAATCCTTTGTGTGGATTAAAGAAGAAAAAAAAAACATAATTTCTATATCAACGGATTATTTTTGTTTATCTGAATTTCTTAAAAGCAACACATTATGTTTTGCACAGGTGATCTTAGTGTTGCCAGGTCTACTATTTTAACAGTAGATCCTTTTTCTGCACTGTCTACTAGTCTACTATTAATTTACAATGAAATTTCTGCTGTTTTTCTATAATTTTAACCTTGCAACTTTGAAGCGCCAATTGTTGTCTACATTATATCTTATGTAAAACTGCTTGACAGAACACGTCATCTATGCAACGACGTCTAATAACGGTCATGTAGTGCATGTAGTTTTATATTTATGTGTTGCAGTAAATAAGGTACGTGGAAACTAACTTTCAATATAACTTAATTATTTTAATTAATATTTTATAAACCTGGTGTAATTATTTTATATAAAAAGATCGTGTGAATGAGTGCGTGTGATAGAAATTGTTTTTATACAAATAAAAGTGGCGACAATTGGAACAATCCATGACACGGCAATATGTCGTAACTCTAATCTTGAACAAAAGTCATTTTATTTTTGCAATGTATCCATACATTCATGAAATATTATATCCCACAAATGCATTTTTGATGAAAGAGACCCATATATAAACCACACAAGAAGTAAATTAATGAGGCTTAAATTGAAAAATTAAGTGAAAGTAGTTCTACATATAAAAGAATGCCTTTCGCCCATAAATCAATTTGATCCATTTTTAAAAAATCCTTGTTCCCTTATGAAGACCGTGTGTTAATTTGTCGTTTACGCTGTCAATATAGCAGTTTAAGGTAAAAAAAGTGAAGCTTATTTAAAATGCAGTTGTTTACGACATATTGCCGTGTCAAGAACGATATGCATATCCTCAGCTAGACAAAAGAAATCGATTGAAACCCATATTCGCCATTTCCTGTTAGTTACTTCCGGTGAGTACTGTCCATGGTGCTACATGAAATTTTTTGAAAATTTATTTACGGTCTTTAGGCATCTAATGCTCAGACCGGAACAGGATAGAGGAAAGAATGTGGGAATGGGTCAGCCCAGGCCTAAGTCGAAGGTACCAGCTCATCATTTGTCTGGTATGTCTGAAAAATGCCCTAGGGAAACCTCAGTTAGGATGGTCGTCGGTTCTGGAATCAATCCCAGAATCTTCCTAATGCTAAGCCAACGCTCTACCAGTGAGGTACGGCCACTTGGTAGTACCGATATTCAAAATGTATGTATATTGATTGGCCGAGCTTTACAAACGAAATCTTTTGCTAATCATAGTTGCAATTTCCGGTTATAAACGCTTTAAGTTTTGAGTACATTTGATATAGAAAAAGTCAAGTCAATCCCTATGTCCAAAAATTAACTGAGCAGCTGTGGGTTAGTCGTTAGTCTTAGTATTCGGGAGGTACTGGGTTGAAACCAGCGATCAGGCATCCTGACAGGTTTCCCAGATTAGGGCGGTTCGATTTCTGAATTTCGATATCGAACTTAAATACGAATGAACATCGAGAATCGTTCATATCGAAATATCGCTGGGAATCAACGAAAATGTTTATACTGGAGAATAGCTAAAGGGGGGCATAGCTCAGTTTGTAGCGCATTGTTCTAGGAATCCAAAGGTCCTAGAAATGACCCCAGTGGCCGCCCATCCTAACTGAGGTTATTCCAATCACTCACACCGGGCAATGCCATAGTCCCACAAGGCAAATGTCGAGATGTCACCTACAAACTAGGCTTGGCCAATTACCCAATAGCTTCCGCTTCCAAACTCGTAATCCGTCCTGAGCCTGATATGCCTGAAGGCCATAAATAAATTTAAATTCAAAATTTAATAAAATAGTTGGAAATCAAATATCGTTGGGGGGGGGGGGGGAATCGTTACGGTAGAAGAAAATCTGCACTGGAAAGGCTGCCTAGGCGTCATGTAACCGCACTCATGACCAGGGGCATAAGAAATATTCTTGCGGTGTGGGAGGGAAGCAGGAACGCAGATTTATTTTACGAACTAATTGGCCGGCTCCGACGTCATCTTGTTCCAATTTTGCGTGTTAGCATTGTAAATACAAAGGCCAAATTACCGTTTGCAAGAGGGTATCGTCGCGTAGTGGTTAAAGCCCTGGCTTGCTGAGTTAAAAAATCGGGTTCGAATAGCTTCGGGTTCATATTTATTATTAATAATTGCTTTCTTGCATTTTTCGTCGATTATCTTAATTTAGTGACCATGGGATCGAGGAGATTTGGTAAGGTTAGGTGCGGTCATATATCTTCACATTTTCAGTTCTCGAATTCCGATCGCGAGACGCTTGTTGGGTCGAAGCCGGTCAATTAGTTCGTGAAAAAATGCATGCAGAAACCATGGCTCAGTAATATTAATCATGGCGCACCAACTGAAAATGTTGGGGTGGGAGCAGAAACCAGTTAGTTAAGCCACTGCTCATTTACCAACGTTTTCCTCAGTTACATCAGCTGAATGAATGCCTTGGTGTTCCTAACATCATAGGTGTATTAAAGAGACTTACAAAAGACTCTTTAATAAGTCTTTTGTATCCAGAAATTATCCGCATTACTCAAAACTAAAAACTAAAGGTTTGAATTAACATTCGTGCTAGATTTTAAATTTTGTTTCAAGGCCTTTAGGTAACTTTGGCTCAGGCCTCGTACTAAAAGAGAGAGACGTCCTGATAACTATATATATATAATAATAAATCACAGCCATATTCAGTCCACTAGTGGATGAGGCCTGTGTCCGAAGGGAAGAGTTGGTCTACTGCTCCCATGCTGACCAGACGGTTTGGGAGAGTAATTAAATAGAGCGCAAACCCTCAAGCTGAAGTTTTGGGTATCTTTACGGAAAATAAAATACATTTTCTAAAGTTTTCCAGACAATACACAAAACGTAAAATAAGTTATCTCCAAATTTCAAGCCTAGCTTAGATACAGTTTTAACACGAAATCTTAATCATCTTTTGTTTGTTTTGATGAGTTCTTCTTGTTCGTAAGATATGAACATTATTTAGGAAGATAGTTGTTCTGCCCAAAGGTTCCACGGCAAGGTGTACCGATGGTGTTTTGTCATTGCCTTCCATCAGATGAATATGTCTGATTGACGAGAACTACAGTTTGTCGTAGGCTCCAAACCATTCGTATTTCCGCTGTTAATCGAACCCAGGAACACTTTATTACAGGGCAGCGAGCAAACGTTATCACTTACTCACAGGACACACTATGATATTAAGCCCCCCTTATTATACAGGATGTATTAAAACTCACTATCTATTTCAGGAAAAGGGGGCGGAGTTCGAAGAAAATTATTTATATTTCGGTTTAGAGACCTTGATTTAAGATGGTAATTTTAATTTTGTAATGATACAATCTTCTCATGTGGATTTTTGGTACTATATTCACTCAGACTCTAACGCACACTACCAATTAAACGATAGCAGGTAGAAAGAAACTGACTTCAGATTTGGGATTAGATACCTTAATTTACTTTGCCGCTTTCAATCTGGTGAGATTACAAATATTCAGCGTGGTTTTATTGTTTTTTTTTTGTTTTTTTTTTTTGCTTACATGCATTCAAACTATATGGCACGCTAGCGCCTAAACAAAAGAAGATAAAAAGAAACTGCCTTCAGATTTGTATTTATATACCACGTGGAAAGATTATAGCATCGCCAAATTGAAAGCAGGGAAGTAAATTAAGGTATGTCTGAGGTGAGTTCCTCTTCATATGCTTTTATTTAGACGCTAACATGCCATACAGAGTAAGTGCATATAGTACAAAAATACCGTATAAGAAGCTTGTAGCAATACTACATTAAAACCTGTCTCGTAAATCAAGGCATCCACTACGGAACGGCCATGGTATGGTTCTGTTGGTAGAACACTGGCTTAGCAATCGGAAGGTTCTGCCAACGAACCAAGCGGCCTAGCAATCGGAAGGTTCTGCCAACGAACCAAGCGGCCGGTCGTCCTAACTTGAGTATCATAGCAGTCAATTGTTGTGATGGTACCTACAAACTAAACCTTGGCGATTACCTTTCAACTTCATTTTCGCCACTCTATCCCGGCCTGAGCCAAAGATGTCAAAAGAACTTAGATAAATTCAATTCACCGAGTATTGATCCCGGGACCTCATGATTACAAGACAAGCATACTACCGAACATTCTACTTGATTTGTATACTGTCACTATGATTATCCAATTTTAAATACTAACATTAAAAATTCTATAATATTACTGATGGTACGGTGAAAGAATTAATTTCAGTTTACTATTACCTTAGTCTAAAAGTCCGATAATCCATATGTGAAGCCAGAATTACACTGCAATTTTTTCCTATCACTTGACCTATGAGCACTTATTTCTAAAACCGATCAAGCCCAAATGAAATATGCAGTTTCTTTTAATCTGACAGCCTCCTTTGTCGCGCTTATTTTCACAGTATGCCTACGAGTTTTTTTCTTTTGTGCACTTTTAATAATTATACTTAAGACCTTTAGGTTGCATTGGCTCAGGAAGATGATAATGGGAGAAACGAAGAAAGTGGAAGGAAGCAAGAAAATCCCTAGAAAACCCAGAACCCAAAAAGCACAAATTGGGGACACCATGTCCCAGAGGTGAGGACTCTACCACTGAGCCACCGCAGCCCCACGAGTGTGTTGTTGTTGTTACTCGTTAGTAGTCACCGATATTCTTTTAGAAACCTTAAAATTCGATGTACTTATTTATTTGTAAAATTTGTAGAGCTATGAAGGAAAATAATTTGTTTTAAAATGTTTAGATAGTCGCCACTTTTTATCTAAGCACAAACTGAAACCAGGAGTCAATTAAAGATGGCCTAACGGATTCAGATATCCGGATCCGGGTTTCGGATCTTCGGATCCAGATCCGAGTTTCGGATAGCTGGATCTCCCATACATGGGGCATGTACACATCATCATAGTCTTTCCTAATTCGTACATATTTTGTAGATTTTTTTTCGGCTACCAAACGACGTCTTATTTTGGTTTCTTTTACTCTTAATTTTGGAGTGTTCTAATGGGAGCAGAATCATAAAAAGAAAGAAAAATTGCTGAGTTAACGTGGATTACAAGAGTAATGCTTTCGAAACCAGTCATATAATATTCTGTCACTAATACATATTGGATGTTGTGTACAAATACCGTGTGCGTGGGTTTTCTGGAGGTTCTCCCGTTTCCTCCCACTTTCTTCATTCCACCAATCATGTCATCATCATCCATCCGGCCTGAGCCAAAGTTGCCTAAATGCCTTCAATTTAAGGGAAACAAATATCGACAGAAACTTTTCATCTCTTCAGACCCCACCAACCGTGACTGTACTTTGCCCTGTGACGTGGTTATCATGGCGAAGCATTCGGGAGGCTTTGGGTTCGATCCCAGCAGCCGACCATCCTGACTGAGGTTTTCCCAGGTGTTTTCCTCAGTTACACCAGGCAAATGCCGGGATGGCACCTTCAACATAGGCCCTGGACGACACCATCCCAATCCCGGCCTGAACATTAAATGCCTAAAGGCCATAAATAAAAAAAACTCAAATTCAAAACTTGGTTATCAGTCAGTAGGCAATAAATATTGCGTAGTTAATAAAATGTCCTCCCCTTTAAGCATGGAGGGATTAAAAAATACGGAACTTCTTTCCCAGATAAATTTGCTTTGAGAAATAAAGCACATATATTTAAAAAAAATCAAAAGGGCGTCAAAAATATTCCTATGAACTAACTTCGGACTGAGATGCCTAAAGGCCATAAATAAGTTGAAAATAAATATTAAAACCAAAGATGTACCAATTCAGTCTTCGCACAGACTGTCGGCGAAAAACTCAAGCTCTACGTGAGATGGTCATCTTCGCTAGTTAAGTTTTATGTTGCATTTTTTTAGTATTATGTGTAATGAGTGATGACCCTTTAACAGCAGTTGATTCTATTTTTTAACATCTTATACCAAGTGCTCTGTATATACTAAAAATTTGTTTTATTGTACTTCTTGCTTTCTACATAAGATGATTTTATTTTATTCACTGAATAGCCAACCTGTTAAATCTTCAGTTTTTAATTTTATTGTTTTTCACTTTCTTAACAGCAAAGTTTAGACATGAAGATAAGGGGTTGCTCCGTATTGAGACGGGCGTAGGACATAGTGTTGTTACCACACCTGTAATTAATTCTTATCAGGATCGAAAAGACTTTCGAAGGAAGACAATAACTCTGTTGAATTGTTGCATGATCAGGTGTACCAAATGAACCTTAACCTCAAGTTATCACGTGTACCAAGTAGAATTAACAAACACTTCATGGGCTTATCTGTTTATTATTTCATTTTCTTGTTTGTAAAATGGAGGTTGCAGATCAAATTTGCCAAGAGTGAAAGATTAACAGCAAATCGGAAGAAATTTATTTTTCTTACTTTTTAAACAATACTTCTTTCTAGTGTTATGACTATCCAGGGGGAAGAGCGATCAGGGCAATCACCCTCTTTCCCTTCCCTTAGAATAGGATACTTTTTTTATTTTAAAAATAAAATAAAACCCATCCCAGAGTTGGAGCTCTTGATTTTTGCAAAGTAAAACATAAAGTAAGTGGGGTGGGCCTTCTTTTTTCTACGTTGCAGAAGTGAAATGAAGCAATTCATCGCAAGAAATTACTTGTCTTGGCGCAGGTGCTCATTTCTGTTCTTTCTTTTCAAGATGTGATATTTTGCGCTCTCAAAACTAATATCTGATTCTTGTTAACAACTGACAGACGAAAAGCTATAAACCGTATCTGTCTGACATAGTGCTGTTACCACCCATATACTTCATTTTATCTTTATCTTTATCCTATCTGTCTACAAGTGTTTGTTGTTAATATTTCTGTTTTAGAAATAAAGGATCTAGATTGGAGAGGTGGGGGTGGGTACCAAATTGTCTTTGTCTTTCAAGAAGAAATTTTTTTTATTCATTTCCTTTGTTTATTCAAGACTGTTTATTTTATGTTTACAACCACTAAATCTGTCATACGAACTAATCAAGTATTAGCAATCACATATATATATACTTTTATTTGTGAATCAAGCGTGTTTGTATTGCATTTGTTAAAATATTATTCAAAAAATTGTAATTTGACATAGATGAGTCGTGCATTTTACAAGCAAGTACAATTGAAAATAGCAAGAAAAAGAAGAAAGTAATGTTCTAAAGTTGTTTGATTTATTTTATTTTTGAAATACGCTTTTACCTTGTTTTGAGCTCGAACGACTGCTCCCCTCAAATATTCAACCTTGATCTGCACCTGTGTTTATCACATTTTTAAATAATTGGAGAGGAGACTACTGTTAGAAAACCCAATAGGAAATGAGGCCCCGGTTGTCCGAAATGATACTCATCCGGAAAGCAAAAACTTTCTCGACAGCATCCTTCCGATGGTAACATAAATTGAATACCGTAGATAGGCAACATGGGGTTACACATAACAACAACGCTAGAACTGTGCAAAATGATACTACATTTTAAATATTTCTACTTGAGATGAAAAATAACTTTTATATATAATCTAAGATTATAATGTTAACGTCTATATAACTATAATTTGTAATACAAACTTGTTTTTAAAATACACTTTGATATTGAAGTGCAGTATCACTCCTTGCATTGTTTTTTTCGGTAGCACGTAAGTCATTACACACAGTTGATTCAAATTTCTCTTCTGTGCAAGGTAAGTGACACTTGCAACATGTTGTTTTCACGTTTTTGTCCCTTGTACGAGGACAGAATACACATCTTGTTTGCTTGGACAATTTCTGAGGAGGTTCATTATCATCGATGTTCTTCTCAATACCCAGAATTTCTTTATGTTGGCAGTAAGCCCGCGTGGCAGATTTGTGGTGAGACGCCGCTGCATATGAGGTCGAGTAAGTGCAAGTCCCAGATTGTGTAGAAACGATCTTTTATATTTTCGTGGATTCGTTGCAGACTTGAATAGAATCATGGCATTGATCCCAGTTTGGTCCAGTACTCCGTAAAACATCCGCAATGGCCAACGGCGAGTACCTCGTGAAACTGAATATGCATGAGCCATTTTATCAAATGTATCCACACCACCTTTCGTGGAGTTATAAAACACTATCACTTCAGGTTTCTTTGTTTCAGGATTTACAGAACAGTCGTCATGCATGCTAGAAAGCAAAAGCACGGACTTTCCTTTCTTTGGAGTGAAAGATACAAGCGTTCTTTTCTCATGAAACCCAAATTGTGAAGAAAGCACAGGCTTCTTCCGGTCTGGTAAAAATGATTGCGGAATCTCTTTTTTATGACTACGAAGAGTTTCAACAATTGTAAGATTATGATATTTCAGCATTGTCTCTGCTAGTGGAACGGAAGTGAACCAGTTGTCACATGTGATGTTACGTCCGCTACCATAGATTGGTTCTGAAAGGGTTCTGAAAGGGATGTTGGTAAGCTATCGGTAGACTCACGCTCTTCTTTCCCTATATAGCATATTCCGTTTATCATATAATATGTTCTGCTATCACACATTGTTACGATTTTAATCCCGTACTTGTCCGGCTTGGAAGTGATATAAACACGGAAGGGACATTTACCGCGAAATCCTATTAACTGTTCATCGATAGTGACGTACATGTGGCACGTACGATTCACGGCAGTGACTTATAAATAATGCCCATAAGTCACGAAATGCTGCGAATTTGTCTTCAGGATCTCGATTTACCTTATCGTCGAATCTCAAACACAAAAGGAGAAATTTGAATCTCATTTAACTCATAATGCATTTGTAATTCGAAGGGCCAAACGAAGAAAACATTTCACACGTAGTTAGATGACTGTCTTTGCGACTGCCAGATATATACAATAAACCAATAAGAGCTAGAATTACTACCGCATCTGTATCGCCAACAAATCTTTGGTCACTGTAATTGGAACAACAGCGAGAAATTTCTTCATTTGTATGCTTCAGGATAATATCAATCATATTTTTATCGATCAGCTTGTTGAATGCATCCTGTTCAGAAGATATATTAGCATAAGGACCTTTTCCACGAGGAATGTGCACAATATTACCAACAGCAGTCCTTGAACGTTTTGGAGGCACAGTGGACCAAACATGTCCGTCTTTAGCTTTTACTATATTACCTGACTCTTCCTCGATTTCACTATCTGAATCTTCTGCCTCTATTTCAAACTCTGACTCCGATTGCACTTCAATATTATCCTCTTCCTCACTAGAAATATCATCAGCACTAACCTGTCTCTTCGTCTAACACACAGGAAACAAAGTCCTTAAAATGTGGATCAGACACCTTGACACTAGCCATTATACAAGAAAAATATTAATATTCCACGACGAAATTTCACTAACACGAATGGTAACAGGGGTGACCCACCACCCCAACAGCTCTGTTTCTCGGTAGACAAATCGAATTCCATCGCGAACACTTCGGCAGTAACTACGCTTTGCCTTTTCCCAGGAATACACAAAGGCGCTGAAAGCTAAGTGCAGTAGTGACAGGTACATACAGAAAAAATATTCTCGCTGGGGTTACGTATAACCCCTGTTACCATCGGAAGGTTAAAAGCTTTGTATGTTATATCGAGTTCTTTCTGCTCCTAATACATATATTGAATTTGAATGTTATTTATTACCTTTAGGCATCTAAGGATCAGGGTAAGACAGGGGAGGGAAAAGGAATAGGGTTGCCAACTATGGGAAATAGAATTACCGGCACAGCTAACTAGCTATGAGGGGTTGCATAAACCACAGGAGATAGAAACAGACCCAAAAAAAGCACAGAAGAGTAGAAGTGCAACTTCTTGTGCAGAGAAAAGACGTAATCGAAAACCAGGATTGGTGAACAATGCCTAAAACACCACTTCCCACTGTAAAATATAAATATTGTAAACCAGAATACCTCAACTTGAACAGCTCAAAACTTGACGCAACTTAACTTTAACTTTATTTTTATATGGGCCAATCTAGTAACTTTGGACTTAGGCCCGTCACGATTCGCCCATTTACAACCAGTTAAAATCCACACCCATGCCCCTGCCGGGACTCGAACCCGGGATTTTCGAGACAATGGCCTACCGCTTCAGACCGTTCGACCACCCGGCCGGCACTTGACGCAACTGATTAATATGATGTATTTTCCCAGATAAAATATAGTATCAAGTAAACCACAATACCAGCAACTCAAAGAAAATAATTAGAGTCATGTAATGTAGGCCTACCTAAAAAAATGTTACCAGAAAATTTAATTAAAAATGGGGGAATACTTAATATAAATTGTGCAGAGGGATAGCAAGGAAATTAATCCGCTTCTTTTTCTCAAACAGGACAAATAAAAATAAATTTGGACTGGAGTGGCAAATTTGAATTGGAAACTCGGATTCCAGATCTCACTATCGTATCTGGCAGAGATTATCATAATTTATAAATAAAATAGCGGTCATATGTTAGGTCGGTGAGACTTCTGTATCGGCCACAGATTTTAATCACAAAATTGGTACAATTTTTAGCCCTACCGGTGAAAAACCGGCTCGGCACCCCTACCCGTGAATATTAAAAAATAAAATTATAAGTTGTTATGAAAGAACTTAAGAAATGTTTAATGCGCTATCCTTCTCCAGCATAGTTTAGTATTTCAGTTCTGACAGTTATATAAAAGCACTATCTGTAGGGTAATATTTTATACCACGTGCTGATGTTCTAAATGTGTTTTTTTTTTTAAGTACTATACGTTAGACAAAGTACATTAATTGTATCTCCTTAATAAGCGGTAATAGATAAATGATAAAATTAAGGGAAGGTGTTCTATTATGAAAATAAAGGTTGACTCCGAGATTTTAATTTTATTATTAGTTGGCCCCAAAATCTCTACGAAAGCCAAGAAAAAGACGGTCAACTAATTTTCAGAAAATTACCTGTGCAATAATGCCGGTGAAAGCTTGGTACCGGTCACCGGCCCAATAGAAGAAATTACTCAAATTTCCGGCCAGACCGGTAGAATACCGGCTGGTTGGCAACCCTAGAAAGGAATTGATCAGGACCTAATGTGGATACCATTCAGGCATTTGTAATATATTATGACATTAATTCCATCCTATTATACAGGGTGAATCTGTAGCAGTAAGTAACGGTGTGGATTGATTTTTGAAATTTGGGTTTATATCCCTTGAATTGAATTAGTTTATGGTGTTCAGGTATCCCAGGCTCAGGCCGTGATAGGGTATGGAAGAGGATGTTGCAAGGTAATCGCCAGGGCCTAGCTTGTAGGTACGATCCCAGCATTTGACTGCTATAACAAAAAAAATTCGAAGGTTCCGGGTTCGAGTCCCAGTAGAGGTATGGGTGTGGATTTTAATTGCTAAAGGCGAATCGTGACGGTACGAAGTACACAGTTACTAGACAGGCCCATATAAAAATAATTTTTTTGTTTTTGTTTTGTCTTTTTACAAAAATCTTGTAAAAACCTCAAGTTAGGATGGCCGGCCACTTGGTTCGTTGGCAGAACCTTCCGATTGATAAGCCAGTGTTCTACGAACAGAACTATGGCAGTTCCGTAGTGGATGCCTTGATTTACGAGACAGGTTTTAATGTAGTATGGCTCAAGCTTCTTATACAGTATTTTTGTACTATATGCACTTACTATGTATGGTTCATATGCTTGAAGCATATGAGGAAGAAATCACATTGCATAATTTTAGAATATACTTTTTCGGATAGAGCGGGTCTCAGATCTTATGTTGCCTCAGTTCTACTGTTAACGATATTGGAAATAATAAGCTCTATAAAGTTCATTTCCTCACACTTTCGTTAGGCTATAGCATCGAAATTTTTGCCCCCTGGATGGTCTATACTTTTTACTTATTTCCATGTCAGGAATCTCGTGAGGTGGTTTTGTCAGTGTTATTTTGCAACACCCTGTATATATCTAAAACAAGAATTTGGATTACGTACCAATGAAAGAAAATAAAAAGACAGAATAAATTAATTATGTAGTAGTAATTTTACTTCAATGCTCAAATAATTTTTTAGAACCTAGACTACTATCATTTCGTCGCTCATCCATTGCTACTCGCCCTTGATGCGTGCGGGTTAAAGAATGGTTTTGTTTACGTACTCTTTCGCCCGAGCACGGCCGATAAGTACAGTAGTCAATCAACAGGCGTCCTAGGCTCGCTAAGTGCAGTTCATCCTTAATAAAGACAGGTATGATCGTACATCGTTCATATCCGAGAATCGTTGGCAATCGGAAATCATTCATATCGAAAAATTGTTGGAAATCGAATATCGATGGAATCGAAAAATCTTTGAAATCTAATATCAATCGAATAGAAAAATTGTTAGAAATCAAATATCGATCATCTCGAAAAATTGTTTATCCATATTTGATTTATGGTATCAATATTTCCATTCTTCAAAGTATCGATCTGTCTATATATCGATTAATTACACAGTCCTATAATCCTGGGAACGATCCCAGCAGCAGTCCATCCCGGGTTTTCCCAGGGTTTTCCTTAGTCACACCAGGCAAATGCCAGGATGGTACCTCGAAAATTGGCCGATTACCTTCTGTTTCTCTCTCTCTCTCTGTCTTCCCCAATCCAGCCTGAGCCACATTTGCCTAAAGGTGATAAAGAAATTTAAATACTAGAGTATGCTAAGATATTAATTTAATGTGCTATCCTGGACTGAAGTGGCAACTACGGCCTAAGCCTGTCAGAAATTGGAGCTACTTGGAATCCTCACCTAACATTCTTTTGGGATATGGATTCCAAAGGCTAAGAATGTTTCAGAGAGGTAACATCTGTCTGGTGATTGTGATGGAAACCGTGGAAAACATGAGAATAAATAAGTAAAGGATGACCGACAAAGACATAAATGTGCTCGCCTATCAAATGTTGTTCCTTAACTGGAATTTAGTTTCTAAGACCTTTAGACAACTTTGGTTCAGGCTGAAATGTCCTTCCGATTGTTAGTATTATTATAATACTTTTATTCTCAAGCTCAGGCCCGGATAATGTGGAGAAGAGTATGTTTGATGATGTCAGCCAGGGCGTAGTTAATAAGTACTATCCCGACATTTGCTTGACATACCTAAAGTAAAACCC
>JAGDQP010027077.1:0-25327 GCA_022664845.1 Lepisma saccharinum
GGAGACTGCATAATGAAGAACTCCACGGACTGTACGATTCACCAGATGTTGTAAAAATAATGAAATCGAGACGACTAAGGTGGGCAGGGCATGTAGCTCGGATGGGGGAAAAACGAAGATTATATTCTATCCTGGTTGGAAGGCCCGATGGAAAGAGGCCATTCGGAAGAACGAGACGTCGTTGGGAGGACAATATTAAAAGAGATATTCGAGAAGTAGGTGTTCGTGATGAAAACTGGCTTGATATTGCCCAGGATAGAATCCAATGGCGAACGTTTGTTACTGCGGCGATGAACTTGCGAGTTCCATAAGCCATAGAGTTAGTTTAGTTAGTTTGAAGCACCATTTAATATTATTCAATGGATCTAATTTTTCTCCTGGCTTAATTTGGTCCCATATGGAACGATTTTAGGGGATTCTTTAAAAGAAATTCGGAAATCGAAAATTATGGACCACCCTAATTCACATATTTACAGAAAACATAGTTTAAAAAAAAGTAAACTGAAATTTTCTCAGCCATTTTTTTTACTAATTTAGAAATCTGTGTGACTCTGCAAGGCCAAATTAGAAAGATAAAAACGTAACTGTGTGTTGGTATTACACGTTCGTTTTCATTTTTGTCGTCTTTTTAACATAAAATGTATTATTTTTTAATTTGAAAATTGATATATTTTTTAGGGTTTATTTGTGTGTATTGTAGTTCAAAGTGTTCAAATGAGATTAAAACTTCTTACTCTAAGACGGACGAATTAGAAGGCAATGAGATCTCTTACTGATTTCACCCGAATTGACCAATACTACTGAACCCCTGACCAAGAAATTGTGCTTGAAATTGATTTGTATTTCTTAGAAATACGGTGAATGATTTGTTATATCCGTTTCTCTAAAACGAACAAGTGAATATTAATTTCGGGTTACAATATCGAATGGTTAACCCTGGAAAATCAACAATGCAAAATCTTTATTGCCCAGAAAGTGAAAATTGATTCAAAGACAGACATCATTTGTTTCTCCAATTCTCATATGTCTCAGATATCAGCTGTGAAAAAGAAACAGCATACTAAATTGAACTAAACTTATGTTTCATTTTGTACAGGATCGTAGATTCCCAAGATTTTCTTTCCTAATATTTATTTTCTGTATTTAAATATATAAAATATATTCTTCCATCTATTTAATTGTTTGAAGTTAGCTGCAACATAAGCAGTACAGGACAGAGTCGCTTTTACAAATAACTGTAGTATATTCCAAAAGCATTCGATTGCGTTGTGTTTGTCTCTTAACATCAGGAAAAGTTTTTCAAAGATGGTACTTGACTTTAGAGATTTGTAGCTTTTTGAAATAACGAGCATTTGCTGTAAATCATTGTTTAGTTCCAACGAATTTGTAACTCAAAACATGATTATAAATAATTATGTTACATATTAACCAAGGTTCGTGATTTAACCTTCAAGTTAAAGGTAATGGTTTGCTCTTAACGTTCGAGTGTGCAATATTAACTCTACAAACACAGAACTGAATCCAAGAAAAGAGAAAACATTGTACCTTGGGATTTATTTCCTTATATCTCCATAGGATTTCAAATCTTGTATTTTCAACATTGAGCCAGAATTACCTTAACAATCATTATAAACTTATAATAATTTTAAAATGAACTAATTAAACTTGATATCGCATATAAAAATTGAATAATATATTTATAAATCCCAAAACTACCTCTGTTGATGGTATTAGTGTTATGTTTATAATTTAATCATTCACTTTTATTTTGCTTCTACAATTTGATAATTCAGTATCTTTTTAACTTCTTGCAAGAAGACTTCTTGTATGTTGCAGATTAAGGCCTCGAAAAGCAGGAATACGAAACCCCGACGTATATTCTTTAATTAACTGAAAATCACAGTCATCTGCATTCCTAACTCTTAGAGCTAGAAGAGAAAATTTCTTTATTATAACATTTAGTTTTGTTCTTATAATAATCATCAACACAATTTTTAAAAAAATAAGAAAAATACAATTATCCTTTAATTTAGTTCACTCACAATAGGTGGTGGTAAATAATCTTTATATCACACTTTTTCCAACAGAATTTGAAACTTTCAAAAAGAAACTTAAAAAATATTCTAAATATTACACTAAATAATCTTTGAAACAGAGACAATTTCGGAAATATATATAGAAACATGAGGGAGCGTGAAATCTACTTCATTATCTAGGAACTGTAACAACAGATTGTTACAATAAAAATAAATTTGCTTAACATAAATGGAGGGTATGTTTTGTGCACTTCATCTTTTTTTTTGTAAAGGACAGGAATGCATTATATTCGTACCTTAGTAAATAAACCCACCCCCGGGAATTATTTTTGCTGTAATATAATATATTGAATAAAATGAATGCTAATATGTATAGAGCAAAGCCCAACGTGAACATCATGGGCCCTTCACCGTGAGTTTTGCTTTAGACATATGTAGTATAAAGTACGTGTGAAAGTGAATGTTCTTCCGGTTGTTTGCCTAAAATTAATTACAAGCTTAACTCTAAGTGCCGTTATAAATATGTGTTCAGGATGAAACATCAACTTTTACATAAACGATAATACCTTGTCTCTGAATTGGGATACAAACATCGTTCTTATGTCCGATTGAAGACAATAATTTGTCTTGGTAATTGAAGTCCAAATGGTGTTTATATGTTGTTACCATATTTAAATATGATGTTTGTTATTCGTGAAAAGTAGTTTTGCTCCATACGCTATATTAATTTAAATGTACATAGCTGTGAACATCTCACAGGTACAAGAAAGCACTCTTATTTGAAAGTGATAGATCATTGCCTAGGCTTTCTTATGATACGAATATCGTTAAAATATCTTAAAATATGAGCAAGTTAGTAGGTTTTTCTGTGATACAGGAGTGTAGTGTTTTGGGATCTTTGAGTACTCAGACGTAAGTGTAATGTTGCAAACTTATAAAAGATCTAAGTCCTCAATGCATCAGGGTAAAAACTTCCATCTTGCAATAAAGTAAAGGAATTTAATTGCAATATGACAGTAAAGAGCCATCCATGTATAATGTTTGAAGTGGTTGAATTCCTCTTTAAAGTAAAAACATACATTCAATGACCGTTAGGGAGGACAATAATAAAAACATGGTGGAATGCTGAAATATATTTTACTTTGTTTCTAAAATTACTTTGAATAATATTTTAATTTTGAACCTCTATACAACACAGGATTTTATTTCCATTTTACAAAAATGATACGACAAGCTAAAGAAGATGCGTATCGAATACGAATCAGTGTCCTTATCGTATGTGTCGTCAGCTGTTCAAAGGTACTTAATATTGTCAGACAAATTAAAACTAATCAAGAAACTCAGTCTCAAACAAAGCCGAATATTTCCTGATACAAATGTTCTGTCACATCCGATTCAATGAAAATATTTAATTGCATAACAGCAGTAGAAAATGTTAATTTATAGAACGAAAATATATTTTCGTGTCTTTAAATATGTAATTTCGTTTCTAATACTCGTGTTTACTCGAAAAATGGTTGAAGGAGTTCCAAAAGCTCTTTACAAGATTAAGAGAACATTTTGATCTAGCGGAATGCAATATCCTTGCGTTTCTGCTTATAATAACTATTGTTTTTTTATAATTATACGTAAGTTCGAGTTCAAGTACGTAAGTGAGTAAGAAAGTTAAAATAGTTTCATTCGTTTTAAGACCTGAATGAAGAGATGCTTCGAATAGTAGGAAGTAATTTTCTAATAGAAGTTTCTACCCCATCGTAATATGCATTTCCAAATAAAAACATGTCAAATTAGTAGTCTTGACCTTCTCTACGCATTAATGATTCTTAAAAATATGTTTAAAAACTTCAGACGTTAAAAAAACTACCCACGTCATTGTGCAGTGACAATTTATCAAAATGCGTTTCGACTTACCTTGATTCGTTAATAATGAAAACAAGCCTTAAGGTACAACAAAAATGGACAACATGCTATGTTCAGAACTTACTTATGGTATTGTACAAGGACATTATACCAAAATCACAGCTTGCACTTGCTTAAGTAAAATTCAAAATCACGTTTCCCATTTCCGTGCCATTCAGTTTGAAACTTCAGTCAGGTTTTCATATTAAATACTCTTCTTCAATTACTACTGGAAAATTGAAGAACGCTTTCAAAATAGACTTTGTGAAATGAAACTCCAACGACTGAAGACAGGAAACACACCATTGTATTGGAAAATTTATGTTTTTCTCATATCTTTCAGTATTCGTTGCTCCTCTGAATTCCAGAAGCGTTTTCCAAACACAATTTCCCACAATTTGCTTTTTCCTTGAAAATAAAGACATCTGAAATTGTATGTTTTCCTCAGCAACAAGAAGATATACAAAATATCTTGCACCAGACATGGAGTTTGCTTCCTCAACAGTTAACATAATTATTAGCTGAATACACATCCATTCAAATTAAATATTTTCAGATAGAAGATTTTATATGTCAGGTTTCCAAGAAGCTTAAGAATTTCCAAGTCGCCACGTTTTTGATACATCAATGGAAATTTAATCTAAGTTAATATACCACATTGTTAAATAAACAAATCACATCCATATTCGATCCACTACTGAATCAGATCTGGAGGAAGGAGATTGGTCTACTACTCCCACACTGACGAGACGGGTTTGGAGAAGAGAGCATAAGCTCTGACTGTGATCGCCACTATATTTTATTTAAAGCAGCTCCCCAATTGCATCACGATACTTGGTTGGTACAGTTCCAGACCCACACTACCTGGGAAAAAACGTTGGCAGCGTCAGGAATTGAACCCGGGACCCGTAAAACCTTAGTGCTACCCACTAGACCAACGGGATGGTCACCACATTATTATTAAGTAGTAATTTACGTAACTTATACACTAATAGTAATAACCTGCTAAAATAACATCTTGAAGCAGGAAACGTCTACATGTTAAGTTAAAGAGACCCTAAAACGAAACAGAGCCTGATATATTTTTAAGACAAAACAAGATAAAGTAGATTGTGTGGGCGATAATAGAACTGTAGCTTCAATCCGTCTCGAATGTATTTAAGAATCCTATTCTCTGACATTATTCTCTTTTTAATCTTCCTGCGGTAGTAATAATATACTTTCAATACACCGCAGGTATCAACTTCCTTTATTGTTGTGGTTTAGACAAGTGTAATTTTAGGTGGCAAAAATTGACAGCAAACGCAAACATAAAGTCAGTTATCCTCTCCTATCTTTTCTTCCTATGATATTTTCCCTTCACTTACATCCTTATCGTTGCACCCTTCTAATTTTAATATTTGTCTAAACCATAATCAGGATTTAAGAATTCGTATTGGATGCATTGCGACCCATTAGGGCAAACCAAGTGACCGCCCACCGATGCTGAACGATCGCGAGAGGTGACGTCTGGACAAACCGACAAGCATCAGTGAGTGACCTGATGGCAGAAATCAATCCATGAGAGCCCAGGAACGTGCCTCTGATGTGAGCGCAATGCAATTTACTCTCCATGGCGTATCACAATAGAAGACTGACACTTATGCCGCTACTAATCGCTGCCCATTGGCGGCTGCGATTCACATGGGTTTGGGAAGAGGTGGATTAGTCCTTAGAGGACTGGCAACGTGTATTGTGGTCAGGTGAGTCAAGTTTCCAATCCAATTGGTACGCCTAGGGTCAGGTCCAGACACCATGAGACCATGTCCTCAAGTTATCAACAAGGCATTGTGCAAGCTGGCGTGACTCCGTCATGGTCTGAGTCGTGTTTAATTTGCATGTTTTTGAACCTGAGGTCTACTTGAGCCGGACATTGACCAGTCAACGGTACGTTCAGTTGCTTCGGCTATTTCCAACCATTTACGGACTTTGTGCACCCTTCCAACATTCAGATTTTTCAGGATGAACATGTGTCATGTCGCCGGACAGCAATGGTGCGCGACTAGTGTGAGGAACATTCTAGCAACTTCAACGCATGAGGTAGCACGCTAGATAGCCGGACATTAACCTTATCGAGGAACGAACAACGAATTCTGGTCAGCAAACGAGACTGTGTGGCTGCACATGCCATCAGCTAACTACTCAACTTGTTGCGTTCCTGCAACGTCGAGCTGCTGCATTTTGCCGTGCTCGCCGGGTCCTAAAGGTTATTAGGTAGATGTCCCACGAATTTTGGCATTAACTATATACTATTCTATTCGCAGTATTAATAGAGCAATTTCGTCAGAAGCACGAGTATTTTGGTAAAATATAATATACTTTTATAAGTCCAAAATATGTTAACAACATCACAACAGTTTGAAATACAGGGTTACCAGAACAATTAAAAGTGGATTCAATTATTTAAAATGGATTTTTAACAGATGAAATTGTATCTCCCTATGCATGGTTCAATTCTTCTCTGCTTCACTGAGTACTTTGACATAACCTTCAATGACGGCAAAAATATTCTGAGAAGTGAAAAGCACGAATTTAATATACCTTGTTTTCCACTGAATTTCAATTTCGAACTTCATACACATTTGTAATGTACCCTCTCCCTAATATTAGCTTCTTAAACAGTGGTAATTTGTACTTCAACATTATGTTCAAAATATGAAAGAATAGCATTTAGTGTCTTGTAGTTT
Organism: Lepisma saccharinum; assembly: GCA_022664845.1. NCBI lineage: Eukaryota > Metazoa > Arthropoda > Insecta > Zygentoma > Lepismatidae > Lepisma > Lepisma saccharinum. Next base: position 6,662 of record JAGDQP010027077.1, read on the forward strand.
AAGAACGTGCTGAATAGGATTCATACAAAGACAATAGCTATTAATTTGGCGCTATGATTTGTGATCCCAAATCTCAGTAAAAATGTGGTTTCTGCAAAAGAGGCAATAAAACAAAAGTCTTTACATTTCCGGATTTTCCATTTAGGGAAAACTAGGATAGCTGGAATGGTGTTGCCATATTACGGTATTAACAGATTTTGTTGCTAAACGATTACGACATTAAAAAAATTCCAAGATTTACTCACTTTATTAAAATAAAAATTCTAAGAATTTCATTTACCATAAATTCCGTAAAATGTCTGAAAAAATTTCAGTAAAACGATTGCCAACTCTTTTCTTCCTCGAAAATTACATTCGTAAAAAATCATACGTCACCTGCCTCATCTACTGTCCAAATATTAACTTTCTTAAAGTTAAGCGCATGTAGTGTACAAAACCAGTATTTAATAAACAATCATCATTTAGTATAGATAAATTTTGATTTTAATAGGTTTCTAATCAAAACCTTGATTATAACTTATTCTAGGGCACTATTAATAAATATATTTTGTAATTCTGAAAATAAAATTTGTTGAAATAGCAAATGATACTTATCTTTTCAATAATCTTCTTTTTTCGTCTGTTACAATATATAATAAATATTATTTCCTAAGTAATTTAACAGTTGAATTACCTACATTGTTTTTGGTATTGTTGCATTCGTACATTTTACACTAAATAAAATTGGTGAAGAATAATTGTTGAATTATTCCACACGTGGAAAGTATAAACACGTGAATGTATTGAATAATTATTCATGGCAGCGTAGCATACTTTGATTCCATGACTAGATAATGAGAATTAAATCAGGTTCGAGACCTGCTTCTGCATTCATTGTACTGATTGAATGTGTGTAGTGAACGTTTAAACTGTTCTCAAAAGAAAGGGTCACGATAGTTGTCACTGATATCCTGATCAAACATAGTGCATCTGATACGCGTAGATGATGGTGAGATATGGAGAATAACAAAATTTAAGGTTCTATCGTCAAGGGGGAGCGGAAGTTAGAGGGAGCGAAACCTTGAAATTCACTGAAGTTAAATAAATAATATATCTACAGTATTTCAGAATAAAGGACGGAACTTTCAGGAAGTGATTTTTGATATTGAAACAAACAAAAAAGTTCCTTTCAACATGGATGAAGTTTCGCATAGTTTTGGAGATACAGTGTTTCCAACTTTGATTCCAAAACCGACGCCTAGTAATGGGAGGAAATCAATAATTCTCAATAAGTCAGAAACAAGTCATTGAATAAAGTTTTCGTTCCCGGAAATTTGTTTCTAGCAACAAGGTACATATCGGGAGTGAAAACACGATGTCACCAGTTTGTCAGTGTTGCCAACTAGGTATAAAGTTATTTTTTTTTCAAAACGCAGTACACTGTGTTATTGGATATTCTACATTGTATAGTAGTGATAAACAGCATACTAAAGGTGCACACCACAGAGTTGCAAACTACGGATAAGACAGAGAGGTTGTCGCGATGTTATACAAGGTAGAGGTCTGACCATATGAAACCGTCCAGCTTAGTTAATCTACCCCTTTCAAATAATAATAATAATCCTTGTATTAGAAAAATTCAAACTATGTATTAATTTATTTCTATTTCAATATACTATATATAATGGCCGCCACTTTTGCAGCAGTTTAAAAAATATATATAAATATAATATCTCCGTACTGGTTTTTCGTAGGAGAACTCAAACAGGAACCATTTTTTTCTTTAAATCTGCTTGATAATTTTAGTTCTCTTCATGATAAGTCTAAAACGTAACTGAAGTAACCAAAATGATATTCAAATGTGATTTTCGGAACATAATAAATTGCGGTTTAAGTGGCTTTTTAGTACTGAGCGAATTGAATACTGAACCTTGATATTTTGTACACTATTATTACACATGAAATTATATTGAATATATACAAAATATGAAAATATGTGGATACTTAATTTCTTAAGAATATTTGAAAATCCAAAAATTCATATTTTATGCGTATTTTAGGACCAATGTTTCTGGTGGGACAAAATATAAACATCAATATTTTCACATGTCGTACAGTTAAATAATTGACAGTAATGAAAATTTTGATATTTAGGTTTGAACGAATTACTGAGGGATACGATACTCGTACGCGCTTTAGTAAACATATCGAAGCACGCACGGAAATTGGTAATCTTCAATTTGTAAATTTTAAACTACATCGATACTCAAATATCATAGTTGCAATTACTACCATATGTTCTCCTTATATAATTATAAAACATGTGAAAAATATATTTATATATTTTGTCTCACCAGAGAAAAGAAGAGCTCCCAAAGTTATGCAAAACCACAGTAATAGTTACGATTTACAAAAAAAAAGGCGATAAATTAGATTATACCAATTACCGCGAAATCTAGTTAATTCCAACCTGTTACAAGATACAAAGTAATAATCTGTTGAGACGCCTTAGTGTGTACGTAGATGAAATAATTGAAGATTACCAATGTGGATTTAGAAGAAATAGATACACATTGGACCAAATTTTTGCCATGAGACAAATTTTGGAAATGGGAGTACAATGGGACGGTTTCAGAGCTGTTCATTGATTTTACGAAAGTATTTGACTGTATCAAAAGGGAAAAGTTATACAGTATCCTGATAAGATTTGGAATTCCAAAAAAAAATCAACTAGCGAAGATGTGTCTCAGCGACCCTACAGGCAGAGTACGAATAGGTAATAATATGTCAGAAAATTTGATGATTCGAAACGAATTGAAACAAGGTGATGCCTTGTCACCAATACTGTTTAACTTCGCGTTAGAACGCGCAATTCTAAAAATTAAAGGAGACCAAAAGGGTCTATCATTGAATGGTTTAAATCAACTGTTCATATAAACGGATGATGTAGATATAATAGGGGACGATATAGATGCACTACCAAGCAACACCGATGTCTCAGTAGAAGCGTGCGATGAGATAGGTGTACAGGTAAACATAGATAAAACAAAATACATCGAAATTGATAACAAGCCGAAACAAAGGGAATGAAGGAAATAAAAATATAAGAATTAGAGATGAGGTCATGTAAAAAGTAAAAATAATAATAATAATAATAATACTTAGGAGCATACGTAACAAGCAAAAATGATGTCACGGAAGAAATAAAAAGTCGTTTAGTATTCGGAAACGCATGTTTCTATTCACTCCAGAAACTTCTAACCTCACGATTAATATCAAGAAAGTTAAAATTGAAAATATACAGAACGGTAATTCTGCCGGAAATACTTTACTGCTGCGAAAGTTGGAGTACGACTCTAGGAGATGAACATAAATTATGTGTGTTTGAAAATAAGGTTTTGAGAAAGATATACGGGTCAAATGACGAACTCCACGGACTATCCGATTTACCAGATGTAAAAATAATGAAATTGGGACGTCTAAGGTGGGCAGGCCATGTAGCTCGGGTGGGGAAAAATGAAGATTATATTCTATCATGGTTGAAAGGTCGGATCGAAGGAGGCCATTGGGAAGACAATATTAGAAGATATCTTCGAGAAGTATCTGATCGTGCTGAAAACCGGTTTGATGTTGCCCATTATAGAATCCAATGGCGAACACCTTTCACTGCGGCGATGAACTTGCGAGTTCCATAAGCCATAGAGTGACTGAGTGAATCTCAACAGAGATATCAGGCCTCCAATACGCATAAATTACTAATATTTGGATTTTGAAATATTTATTAAAAATTAAGGAACCACATGTCAGCCTTCAAATTTTGTATATAGTCAATTGAAGTTGATGCGAATTAGTGTACAAGAGCTCAACGTTGATATTCAATGACCTCCGTACTAAATGCTGTGAAATGAACCCTCTACAGTTCCGTTTATTTTATTACATTTGCTTTGAATCGAGCTTTCCAGTTCTTAATTTCAAGATATTTTTTTTCAGTTTTGAAAGAAGTTTGTTTACACGATTGTTAATTACTTTGGTCAACAAGAATAATAGTTCATTAAGAATATTGGGTAGTAGAGTTTATTAAGGTTATTTGAGGGACGAGACACCTGTATTATAGATATTACGACAGATGCATACTGAGAAACTTCCGAAAAGTATGTATTGTTTATACTTATATTTCCTAATGCCATTACATAATAGTGGTTACTTATGGTTTAGACCTACAATCCTGAAGTCAGGTACCTTTATGCAATGACAGTGGTTTGAAAATTTAGTGTACGTTGATTACATGGTTACTTGTTACACAAAGAGTTTGGAAGTTATTATTCAGTCTTTCCTTGTTGTCTGAATTTCGTATAATTAGCATACCAGAAACGTGGATTTACTTTAATTGATACAGCGATAGTAATCATGAGAAACCTAACCTAAGCTAATTTTGAAAGGTGCGATCCTGAGACAATGGCAATTGGAGTTTATTTAGAACAATTTTCAGCATTTTGTGAGATGTGAAGTATAGCTCCAGAAAAGAAAACAAAACAGTCTCTTCGATAAGTCACAAGTTGTGGGATTTGTTGCCCCTGGCATAGTAACGGATTGCTCTTTTGAGGTAGTTTGAGCAAAACTGAAAGAACATTTTGCCTGTAAAACCAACATTATAGTAGAACTATTTAAGTTCCACAGTATTAAGCAAGCCGGATTTAACCAACACGATATTTCATTATGCAGGTGCGAAAACAAGCAGTAACATGTGATTTGGTGACAACCTCAGACGACATGATTCGTGATCAGATAGTCATAGGCGTTTGTGATGTAGGCACTAGGAAAAGGTTATTAGCAAACACCAAATTAACATTACAACATCACAAATTGACTCGATACTCTACAAATTGACAAGCAGGTAGAGAAGGATGCCAAGTGTTTCCATCCACAGTTTATTTCCAGTAAAGATTGTTTCCAAACTAGGACAAGGTAATTTAATAAAGTACACCAGTCTCCTCTAAAATCAGGTCTAGTAATCTAATACGGCGTATAGTCTCTCTTAAGTTGACGGAACGTTTTCAACCTAACGTAACTAAAAGTTCATAATTTAACGGGTCTACTGTGGATTACATCGGTACAGTACATGATAATTTGGATTTTAAAGGTATATCAGTATTTATGCCTTTCAATGTGCTTCCATTTGATTTACCTGTAATCATACAGGGTCGTTCTGCCATTGACATATTGTTTCCTCATTGGTATGAAATATTTTACAAACTGGAAGAAGATATAAGCGTAGATAATAATATCATTGAGGTTAGTGAAGCCTTACCTAGTAATGCTGATATTAGTCAAATGAAAGATTCCCAATAAGCTATAATAAGGAATTTGAACATAAACTTCTTACATTTATAGGTGGACAAAAAGAGGCTTTGTTGCATCTCACGGTCTTTTCCAAATCTTTTGACCAAGTAATGCACAAACAAAATTATCTTGAAGTACTGACAGTTTCAGTAGATAAGCGCCTCACGATGTTAAATGTTACGTCTAATTCTTTGAGCTGCGATGCTGTTCATTCGGTAGTATCAACAACACAACAATTAGATTGTTCTACAGTGGCTATAACAGTCAGTAAAGTCTGAATCCCAATTAAACAGTGCAAATGTTTTACTTCATCATGATTCCAAGGGAAAGAAGAAGCGATTTGATAGTAAAGATCGAGCTGTTACTAGTGGAAATTTGGAAGAACTTGAGGTTGACTTTGAGCTTAGTAAGTGGGTCAGCGATCAAGGATTTGCTCACCGACTGATGAATGCAAATAACGAGAAACAGAAGCCGAATGTAAAGAAATTCGTGGACGAGGGAAATTATGAATGGGCAAGACAGTTACTGAATCACTTGTGACTGATGTTGGTTATCATGTTGGGTTGTTGGTGGATAAATTAAGCGATGTCTAGGTCAAATGAGTATGGTGTTTTAATACATGTTCGAGTAAAGCAATTTTACAGTTTTTCATACTAGAGGTTATGAGTTTTTCACAAGAACTGGGATTTAGTTCATTAGGTGTTACCTACATAAACAGTTATGTGACAATGGAGTTTTAAAATTATAGAAAATAATATTAAGTAATATATACTTTGATAGTTAAGTTTCTTGATACATATGAGTTGTTTACGATGAGAGTGTTTCGTGACTGATCACATATGACTTCAAGATATGATTTTCATGAATTATTTAATTATTGAACCTAACTTATGTTAATGGATGAAATTTACATTTGTGTTTTAAAAATGAAGTTTATGGTTTCTACACAGTTTAAAATGGGATTTAGGTGCTTTTGTTTTTTATTCCCTATAAGGGGTGTATGGTGAACTTGTATTGGATTCACATTTGAGTAATACGGTGGAAAATGAATTTTTATCGGATCCACATCTGGGTAATATGGTGGAAGATAGTTGTGTGAAGTGTTCTGCTCTGTTCACCTCCACCATTCTTGTTGATTTTTATGCAAGGAGGGGGAAATATGCAGTAAAGTTAACCATCTACTGTTCCGTTAATTTTATTACGTTTGCTGTGAATCGAGCTTTCCACATATTTAATTTCAAAATCTTGTCTTGCTTCCAGTTTTGAAAGAAGTCTGTTTACACGATTGTTGATTACTTTGGTCTATAAGAATAATGGTTCTTCAAGAATATTGGGTAGCAGCCCAATCACCCTAAAACAGAAATTTATTCTGTTGTGACAATCACATTCGAATACTATGTTGATCACTTCAGTTACGTTTTAGTCTTATCATGCAAAGAACTAAAATTATCAGGCGGATTTAAAGAATAAACTGGTTTCGTTTTGAATGTCCTACGATAAACCAGTGCAGAGATATGTTTTGTAAACTACTGCAAAAATAGCGACCATTAATAACTGAGATAGAAATAAAATAATACCTGTTTTGAACTATTCAAATATATAGATTATTATTATTATTATTATTATTGTTATCTGAAAGAGGTAGATTAACCAAACTAGACTATTTCAGATGAACGGACTTCTAGTTTGTATAACATTGTGACAAACTCTCTATCTCTTATTCTTAGTTTGCAACACTGTGGTGTGTGCTTTAAGTATGTTCATTATCATCATTAGATGATGTAAATTATCCAATAACATGACGTACTGTCCTTTGAAACATTTAAACTTTATACCTAGCTGTCAACATTACCAACTGGTGGCATCGTGGTTTCACTCTCGATGTGCACCATGTTGCTAGAAACAAATTTCCGGAAACGGAAAATCGTTACTATTAAAACAGTATATCATTTAACAGTTTAAGCAGTTAAAGTGTTAATGGCATTTCCTCACATCGTTATGTGAAACTTTGCTGTAATCGTCTCATTGATCCTACGTAACGGTCGAATTTGGATTTAATAATCCAGTCTCATTACAATAGGAACGGTAGTTTGGAATTCTGATGTGGGCGAGTCGTATACAATTATGCCTAGTTTGAAACAATTTAGTCTAAACGTTCTCACATGAGATGCGAATATAAGGTTTAGTCGTTAAGTCTCGTTACCATAGAAACGTTAATATTGGAACACGTCTGGTATAATTGAATACCGAGAACAATCAGAATATCGAGTTTGGATGTAATAGACCCAGCCGTTCATGTATAATTCGTAGGAACCCGGTTTTAGTATTAGTGCTATGACAATCATAGAATATATTTTTTTCTTAATTTCGTAATCTAAAAGTTTTAACCTAGAAGGAGTTTAATTGCCCTAGAAAAAGTAAAAATCGAGAGTATAAGAGGAACTACACTCGGAACTATAATCGGAAAATATCAGTATTGAAAATTATCGTTAAAAATATGTTTAGAAATGCAATTTAGGTTTTTGATACAAACAGTTGATCTTATATCTTACACAGTGTTTAGCGTTAAGATGATATTACAAAAGTATGAACCTCATGAACGATGAGTTTGAAATAGGAAAACAAAATAATAAAACACATTTCGTGCATGACTTTCATTAATTATGTCCGTAGCGTGTAACGTAACTTTGGGTTTCTTCACAATTAAATCAACTTAATGAGAGCATCGTTTTTGATAAAACTGAGTATGTGCATATGAACGTGTTGATCACCTATGATCGTGATGACATTTTACTTCTATCTTAATAATTTGAATAATGATATCCCTACGTGAAGCCTCAGCATTGATGAGGTAGACTAATGACCAGGACGTGTGCTTGTAGATGCATATGTTACAACGGTATTAATGGAAGTGTTTTCAACAATTTATTTAAAATGAAGGCCAACCAGATTGTTACTTCCAGAAAGTTTGGCATAATTAAATATTAAAAATAGTTAATTAAAATATCTACTTGTTTATTTACATGTCGCTGTGAAGGCCCGGAAGAGTGTTTGTAAATTCAACCAAATATATTAAAGCGTTTTTGATAATGTTCGGTGCAAAATGATAATAGAAGGCAATGCATATGGGAATATTAAGTATTGAAACGCTTGCAAGAAATCTACACAAAGTAATGTTATTACCCGTGATCACATCAGCATAAATTTAGGATATGAAAGAGAATAGTAAAATATCTGCTGCAACTTGACTATCTAGAAGTTTAAAATGCATGGAAATGGCTTCCAGCATGGAAATGGCATCCAGCATGCAAACGGCATCCATTCTAATACTCTAATTCTGACATATTAAATTCACTACACAATAATATCGTATGAAAGTTTGGAATAAAATACTTTCACCATTCACTATGCTCCACTTAAATGATGATGTGTTGAATCTTTCTCTTTCGTTACTATGGAAACAGTCACTAGAAAGATTTTACAATAACGGAAATATAAATTGCCTCTGTATCATTCTGCCACGTCTGTTTTAATAGAGTTAACCATGTCTAAATCGTGTTTTGAATACATGTTTAAATACTTGAGTCTTCTTTGCCATGCAAACGGCAAGTAGTTTACTCCAATATAGTCTAAAGTAATGTTTTTCAACATTTTAATGCTCGCGGATTGGCTAACAATAAGCGCAAACTTTGAAGGGCCAGGAAAATAACAATTTAGAGGTTTATTTGTTTTTCTAAAGATATCAGCGCATCTTAAGATTATTGATATTTTACAAAGGATATATATACTTTAATCTAAATGTAAAACTATCAATCGCTACAAAATAAACATTAAATAATTATATGTAATAATTTCCGGAGAACTGCAATAAGAGTTCAGTCTTACTACTGGTCTTAAGGTTACTGCTATAGAGTCCTATATGATATCAAGTTTGAAAGTATTTGATTCATCCGTTAAACACCAAACACAATTTCATAAATTTCGTAACCCTAAAATTAACATTTTTCCACTATATGTACGAAAATTTTGGTGAGAATAGATCGAAAGATTATTTATGTTGACGTAGCATTACTATCAAAATTGTGCATACAACATAACCCAATCAAATGTTTTAAACTGTCACTAGTAACAACAGAAGCAATGTCTGAGAACTGAATTCAAATATCCAAAACCTTCAGAGGATATAAAATAAAAATGCAAAGTGAAGGTATAAAAGTTTGATTGTTAGAAACTCAATTCAATAAGAATGCTTTTGTTAAAGCAAGGTCACATTATTTATGAAGAATTGGTGAAAAGTTTAATTGCATTCCAGTATGTTAGTTTGTGAAGTTGACTGTAATCGGATTAAATATTTCTGCTTAACGATAGATTTATTTTAATAATTTAGTATTGTTACCGTGGAAGAGGTAACTTTTTGAAACTGTTTGTAAACCTTCATAAGTAGAAATATATGTTTAAAATGTTACTCCGACTTAAAAGCAGAATTCAGTGCATCAAAATGGTAATATATTGTTTCATGGAACCTCAAGAATGGTTAACTTCTGTTATATCTAAAGCTTTACAACAGCTTATGTGAACTTTCAATTTCGCGAAGGGCAGGCAGTACCTCAGCTTGCAGTAAAGCTATAATATTTAACATGCCTCCTATACAGTTGGTTTGCCATTCGTATTAGTCCATACCGCCTCTAACCTATTTCCATATATATTCCAGTAACCTGTATTAAGCTTGGTACCATAGTTAACTAAATACACATATTATCATAAATCATAGTAAAACAATACCTTAAACTCGATAATATAATACGTAATTTTCAGTTATTGTTTATATAATCGTATTAAATGAAAGGCATCTTAATATATTTAGATTTCCTGTATATTCTCATCTGATAGAACATAATTCTTGACGATTTGCAATCACATATTATTCTTAAAGAAGCGGACATATAAAAGGAACGTCTATACGATATATTAAAATGGTATCAACTATTTACCTTAACTACAAGATAAAACAACTACGAAACGTAATCAGTATTGCCAACTCACATACCAACATAACCCTTCTTCATATTACAACATTCACCCCTTTTTCGACAAGAAAGAACAGTGAATCACCCCGAATGTAAAAAAAATAATCATTAAAACAGATCGCAAAAGGTCTTTGCATCAAAAGAAAATCACTCTCAGTCTGGTTATTTACTGACCGTACCACAGTAAGCATACTGTATCAATAATAAAATCTAACCGTACAATTAATAGAAGTATATTATCTAACCTAATCCTTCGGTGCTCAATATCTTTTATTGATTATCACACGTATCAAGATAAGTTGTTCGCTTTTAGGTTAGACTGTATTAATGTAAATTTTATAAGACAACAATCATTACTGAGAGAATACAGAAATATGTTATCGACAAGTAATTAGAAATGTTTTTGTTTGCTTTATCGTCCCAATAATAAACATTACGTTTAAGTTGTTGAACATAACAGTTCACTTCCGTAATCTGGAATGTGAGTATAGAAAGTATTCTAACAACATATAGATCTACCCATAATAAATTGAACCACTTCATCACATCACCACAGGAATTAAAACAGGAACCATAGTAGTCATCACTTCATTTAAATTAGCATGAAGATTCACTGGTGTATAGGAATTATACAAGTCTGGGATTATAATTACCGTTATTTCTACAATTAGCACCCAGTTCACAACTTCCCCTGATCAACGAACAGGAAATACCATAGAAGTAAACATCACCTAGTTGAACTGGTCAGACCTCGTTTCTTTAAACTTCATCGTGAATACCGAACAACATAGGATCTCTGCAAACTTCTTCATAATCAGCAATACTCTGAGTGCAATAATCCTTATTTTGCATGGAATTACCGTTCACTTAGGAGCCCAACAACCAACTCCTGTCAGTTGACTGAGTTATCCTTGGTGAACGTAATATCTTTAATTTCTTCATAACCATCTTCACTTGGGAACCCAACAACCTACACCAAGTAGCTGACTGAGTTATCCCTGGCACGGAGCCTTGAACGTAACATCTTTAATTTCTTCGTATTCATCTTCACTTGGGAACCCAACAACCTACACCAAGTAGTTAACTGATTTATCCCTGGCACGGAGCCTTGAACGTAATATTATGGAAGCTTGTCAATTTTTGTATTAATTGCCCACAGCTTCCTGGCACGGAGCCTTCCTTCATAAGCGTCACCGCATCACAAGTACATTAACTGGTTAGTAATAATTGACTGAGTCATCCCGACCCTGAGGCTTGACATATGGGAGCCCAAAAATTAACTCTAACTCGTTGCCAACTTGTACACAGAAATTCTTCTAGCCTTGACCCTTAATCTTCTCCATGGAATAAATGCAAAATTCTCTCGTTATCAACGTGTAATCTCATATTCCTGGTGTAAGTGATTTCTCAACTAAAGCCATAGTGCTACATAAATATCAAACGTAGAATAATTTCCTTAAAAAGCTTTCGTAATATATATCTTACGTTATCCCAGCTGTTGGATTCGAACTTGTAGAATATTATGTCACCATAATAAACGTTGTTTTTAGAAAACTCATATCTTCGTTCCATGATCAACCAGTGAAATTCCAGGGGTGTCCATTTCATAAATCCCCAACAGAAGATAAGATCCCTCGTTGAGCGCATACATTCGAACTCATGACTGCGCCAATAAAACAATACGTCAAACTCGATAATATAATACGTAATTTTCAGTTGTTTTTTATATAATCGTATTAAATGAAATGCATCTTAATATATTTAGATTTCCTGTATATTCTCATCTGATAGAACATAATTCTTGACGATTTGCAATCACATATTATTCTTAAAGAAGCGGACATATAAAAGGAACGTCTATACGATATATCAAAATGGTATCAACTATTTACCTTAACTACAAGATAAAACAACTACGAAACGTAATCAGTATTGCCAACTAACATACCAACATAACCCTTCTTCATATTACAACACATAGGTCACCAATTTAATCCTTACAATGTATTCATTGGAGGTCATACACTATAGAAAATAATAAACGTTACATTTATATAGCAAGAGAAAAATAAATTGGCCGATAAAAAAAAATGCCAACTAAATCGTTAGCAAATATATTTTTTTTCACCAATACTTTTGCAAAGATGTTCAACTCGCTTGGGAAATCATAAAATAAAGCTGTTTAATTTAGGGTAGGTGTCTTTCCATGACATTTCAGGCAGATATCACCTATATGATTCCGATTATGATTGCAGGTTCCGATTATGATGAAATTTGGCACATTGAATTTTGGTAATTTCTTAGTACAAATTCCAACTTACAGGTTTCTGTTCCATTTGTACTCAGAGCCACAGCGTTAATAGTTGGCATGTTTTATCACCAAAATTTATCGCGACCAACACTTTACGGAAACACACCTATTTGAATCTCATTTAAGTCATGCTTTATGAATATAAAATACAGGATTAGGTGTTTCGTAGGTAATAATCATCAGAGAGACAATACTTTTTGTGATATTGGTTTATGATTGCAAAGAAAACAGTTTACGAAATGGTGTTTAACTTGCAACACAATACCGTAAATATCTTAAAAGAACACCAGATGCAAATATGAGTTTTACACCATTGTAAAGATGAGAAAGTTTGCTATGGAATGGTGTAACAAAATTAGTGCGTGCTTGCTGGGAAGTCCACCTCCAAAGCACTGTTTTCGTTTCATATCATATCATCATATGATTACGTCAACATTTCAATATAACATCATGAATATTTCAGGAGGAACACCAGATGCACATATATTAGTAGCACGATTGGAAAGAGCAGAAAATTGTCTATATAATGATTCAATTAAATTCGCGGGTTCTTGGTGAGAAGTCCATGTAAATAGCGTTATCTGTTTACATCACTATACATACATATCGTTTATATATAAATAAATCACTATACATACATATCGGAACCGCAATACCCCCTATGTGGCATTTTTTAACTTTTCATGTTTTTGCACCAGTTTATAGTTCTGTCTACTCTACATACTGTAGAAGAAATTGATGTGAAAATAACTTCTACTTTTTGAGATATAACAACTTTAAAGTGCGTAAATTGTATTCAAGACTGTACTACAGAAATCGGTTTTTTGGCCTTCCTGAAAAATTGATGATTTGCCACATAGGGGGTATTGCAGTTCCGATATGAGACTTGCCCCACTGAAAAAAGATGCAATTTCCTATAACATTGGCGTAATAAAAGCAATGGGTTCTTGGAAAAGCTTTTTCTTAGCTTTTACATCATTATAATTAAGGGTAACATCTTCCTATATAACACCATGAATATCTCAGGAAGAACACCATCAACAGATGTGGGATTGCAGCGTTAAAAAGATCATGCAAATTCCTATAGAGTGGTTTAATACGAACAGTGGACTCTCAGTGGAAACTCTATCTGCAAAACATATTGTTTGATTTAACACATAGTAGTTATAATTAAAATATCGCTGTTTGGCCGGTTCTAGATGGTAAATGGCCAATCTGAAAAACATGAAACTTTATGTGTACGTGGTAAACAACATAGGGAAGAAAAAATATTGAATACATCGTTTAAATATGTGCTTACACTTTATGGACGCTTAACAATTACTTTATGAACATACCTTACATTTTACAAATTATGTACAGTATTTTTGTATATGTACCGAACGTCACTCAGGATACAAAATATACTCAAACTGTCAACTGTATACAGGACAGTTTGGAAGAATGGTGGGATGCTGTGGTTCAGTGGTAGAGTGATTCTCTATGTTTGATTCCTGGCGTTTTTCTTTCAATCCAGCTTGTGCCACGTGGAAGTTTGTGGTGGACAAACTCCGTCGGCGTGTTTCATCGACCTTTTTCTCCAACACTCTTCATTCTATTAGCTCTGCCATCATCATCTATTTGGCCTGATTCGACGTTACCTAAACTCTTACATAAATAGAAGTTCAACTTTGATCATAGAATAGTGCCCAGCAGTTATTTACTAAGCATTTCATTCTTGTGTTAGATACAATTATTGTTATGTTCATTTCTCGATCTTCACTTGTTCAAATATTAACTTGATAAAACATTTCTTCATGTATTCACAAATTACAGAGCCAAAGAGGAGTAACTGAAACATTTTGTGTTTCGCTGTTAATGCGATGAGGACATGTCTCATAGATCGTATTTTGTTGTGCCAAAAAAGGCGTAATTGCATTCCAAAGCGTTTGAAAGATATTTCAAATTGTACATTACGTTGCAAATTTATTAACATTGAGTTGTGTGTGCTTAAAACTAGTTTTTTTTTCCTTAGAAGTAGAAAAACTACAGTTAAGCCCCTTTGGCACTCAACCATTTAACTAGAAATCGCTGCGGTTCATAAACTTTAAAAGCACCTCCCTCTCAGAAAACACGTGTGTCTGTTTCTAGGCTCGAGTACCCTAACTTAAGCAGGATTTTATCAGTTTCCCACGCGAGCTGATCTTCAACTTTATAATACACACTATTCTTATGATAAATAGGACTTACCTAATATTCACAAATACGATTTAATTAAGTTAAAACTTAAGCAACATGGAATGTACTAATGGATTTAAAATGAAGATAAATTTGCCTTTCCCTTTTATTTGTACGAGATATATATGTTTTTAATTACATCACATTTATAGAATTTAAGGTGCACATATCATCAATTTATCGCCTAAGGATAGAAGAAATTTACTACCTCACGAAGAACGAGTTGAAGATGACCAACGTTTCGAAAGATTCCTCTTATCTGCATTAATTGTAAGTAAGCTTTATTAGATGATAAAACCCTGGAATCATCATTAATTATATACTAGCATGTTTGTAACATTTGAACTGTTCTTGATTGCATATTATGATTCAACAATAAGCTTACAGGTGTATTTTATATTCATTTTATCAGTGTCATTCCAATATTCCCTTTGAATCGGAAGAATTCCATCGAACCCACTGAAAACATCAGTGAGTAAGATGTTGATACAGGAGAGTGGCATTCATACGTTTCTAATTTCAACGAGTGTAAAATATCTTTATATTTTTTTTAGCGAAAGAGATGCTCGGAACTCCAATTCTTTATAGCGTATTTATAAAATATTATCATGAGACCGATTCGAAAATCCATGTAAACTAAGTAAAGCGTCATTACTTCAAAACTAATGTGATTGAAATGTTTGAACATATATTGATTTTCTATCAGAATTCGAGCAGATACGTATTTCTAAAATTGCTTGCCTTATCACAGTGCCTTTCTGATATTGTGTTACTTGTAGCAGCGGTGCACTCGTAAATTGCAACATTGTATAAAATAGAGTTTCTGTATAAAGTAGAATACTGTGTAAGATAGAATAGAAGATCCCAAACACCAGAGGTGAGCGCTCTACCATTGCGTCAAAGTGGCCACTCTTTAATATTTAATATAGGCACTTGCTTAGAAGATTTTGAGTGTTTATATAATTTAAACACCTGTGTGGGGAGCTGCTTTCAGAAAACAATTTCAGTTGAAACTCTGCATTCGTCATTTCATACACAAAGATGATTGGAATATTTCAATTTTTATACAGATCCAATGATATAGTTATATCCCTACCTAATTCCACTGTGTCTGATACGGTATGAAATGGCATTTATTCTGTAATGGTATACTCGGAAAGTGCAACATTGGATGTATCGTTGATTTTTCTATGATGATACACTTACGTTGCTAGTTTCTACGTGGGTGAAATTGCATGGTTTTGTCCAAAAATATGTAATATTCAACGTCAATTAACATCTTACACTTATCATGAACAGAACATGAAAGCAAAGTGTAAGTGCTGCAGATTGCTACAGATATTGGGAATCAAGATATATATAAGTGATATAACGTTTTTCGATTTTTCTCTGTTGAATACAATTAAGTATCTAAATAATCCGTCCCTTACAATTATACTGGAATCGGGAGCTACTGTGCAGACGACTTGGTTTTAAAGTTGTGAAAAGCTTTCGTTTATTTGTGTTCTTCTATTATTTTTGTTATTCGGATCCAAACTACACCCAAACAGAGGCGAATTTACGTATAAACAGAGTAGGGAACTGCATGGGCGGGTAAAATTTCAGGAGTCGCAAATTTCGAAATAATTTTATGTTAATTGTTGGCAGCATTGAGTGTGATTGTGTATATAATAACTTATGTTCACTGTTAAAAACAATTAAAAGCGTATGCATTATTATAATAACACTATTTATAAAATACCTGCTGCAGTTGATAGAAAACCATGTCTCTGATGCAACTCTATAAATTGAATAAATAATTTGAAGTACTCGTTCACAATACAATTTCACTATTTGCGACTACTCTATTTTGGAATGTAAACTTAAAGCTTGCTTATAAGATAATAAAGCATCAAGAACCATTAAATTAAATATTAATATGAATCACTCATTTAACATTATTTCCCATTCAATTTTTAACGAAAAATCATTATGCCGTTAGTAATGTTAATGCAACTTAGGTTCTTAGCAAAGAGTTTAGTAAGTAGTAGAATGCAAGCAATCGGCAGAGTATTGTAGAAAGTATTGTGAACTGTGTGTTGTAATAAATTATTACAAAGTAAGTAGAGTATTTTATTTCTCGTTAGTAATTTATATTCAGTCAAGTAATGACACGCAGATTCTCCGTGAACTGCGAGATGTGATACAACATTATCATTTAATTCTAACGGAAAATTTTGCTCTTTTTGTTGCAGATCCGCTCGGTGCTTTTCATTCACTTCGCGCGTTGTCTCATGGTAATCCTTTTGACGGTTTCCAAAGAGTGTTTATTCCAAAATGTTATATCGATTTGTTCGAGACAATATGTAATTCTCAATCCTTAAAATTTTCAATAAATTCTGAGAAAGTTAATCTTAATCCTGGGAAATCTAGTTTATTACAAGGAAGAACGAATCTTCTATATTTTTTACAGTTGTTTTAACCCCATTAATTTTGACCTGAGCTTCTTGTTAATATAGTAGAAAATTGTCACTAGAATATCATGCTTTATTCCCATGGCAACATTTATAAGCATTTAAATGCACCATGGGAATTATATTTCATAATATCACCAAAGTTGCTATCAATATTTAGTTTCAGAATCCTTCAATGTAAATTACTATAGTGGAAAATTGTCACTAGAAATTCATGCCTAATTCCCATGGCAACATTTGTAAGCATTTAAATCCACCATGGGAATGTAAATTAATATAGTAGAAAATTGTCACTATAAATTCATGCTTTGTTCCCATGACAACATTTGTAAGCATTTAAATGCACCACGAGAATTATATATCATGATATCCCCAAAGTTGATATCTATATTTAGTTACAGAACCCATCAATATAAATTATTATAGTAGAAAATTGTCACTAGAATATCATGCTTTATTCCCATGGCAACATTTATAAGCATTTAAATGCACCATGGGAAATATATTTCATAATATCACCAAAGTTGCTATCAATATTTAGTTTCAGAATCCTTCAATGTAAATTAATATAGTAGAAAATTGTCGCTAGAAATCCATGCTTAATTCCCATGACAACATTTGTAAGCATTTAAATGCTCCATGGGAATTATATATCATAATATCACCAAAGTTGATATCAATATTTAGTTTCAGAACCCCTCAATGTAAAATTAATATAGTAGAGAAATGTCACTAGAAATTCATGCTTAATTCCCATGGCAACATTTGTAAGCATTTAAATCCACCATGGGAATTATATATCATAAAATCACCAAAGCTGATATCAATATTTAGTTTCAGAACCCTTCAATGTAAATTAGTATAGTAGAAAATTTTCACTAGAAATTCATGCTTAATTATCATGGCAACATTTGTAAGCATTTAAATTCACTATGGGAATTGAATATCATCATATCACTAAAGTTGATATCAATATTTAGTTTCAGAATCCTTCAATGTAAATTAATATAGTAGAAAATTGTCACTATAAATTCATGCTTTATTCCCATGACAACATTTGTAAGCATTTAAATGCACCATGAGAATTATATATCCTGATATCACCAAAGTTGTTATCAATATTAAGTTACAGAACCCTTCAATATAAATTATTATAGTAGAAAAATGTCACTAGAATATCATGCTTTATTCCCATGGCAACATTTATAAGCATTTAAATGCACCATGGGAATTATATTTCATAATATCACCAAAGTTGCTATTAATATTTAGTTTCAGAATCCTTCAATGTAAATTACTATAGTGGAAAATTGTCACTAGAAATTCATGCCTAATTCCC